>MU223350.1:928347-968206 GCA_018584345.1 Thuja plicata | reverse complement strand
AGTCTACTGTGAACAATAGGTAGGAGTTTACTTGTGAAGCTTGAAAGGGAATTATCCTTGATATATATGCATTTTCTATTTCAAAACTCTACTTTTATCCTTGCTTCAAGGCTGACTAAATGTATAGCTGAAAACGCACATCACTAATCTATTTTCCCTTTTCCCAAGTGTTAAGAAAAATTTTAGGTGGATAAGCCATTTCAAAATGGTTCCTAAATGCCTATCTTTTTTTCATTATGGTGAATTTCATAATGCATTTTCCAGCTTTTTGGACTTATGGTAGAACTATTTGGTGGAAAAGATACTTCCTAAAGGTACCCACTTTTTGGCTTATTTAATTATCAATTCCTATACGTCAATCACTTAATTTTTTGCCACTTCGTTAACATGGTTTCATGAGTTATTTTCCACTTCTAATGATGGGTGGGCAAAACTTTATGTTGACACTATGACCTTATCTTATGACCAAAAAAGAACATTACATGATGGAATGATTGATTAGCTTTCTGCTGGCATGGGCGTGGGTTTACTTTGATTTTACACTCAATTTAGATACCACCTTTTGATACTTAAAACCTCCTTAGGGACCTTTTTCACTAGCATTTCCATTTCCTCTAGGTGCCAATTTTGACAACTTAATTAATTCACCTTGTTTTTATGGGGATACTTATTTCTTTTTCCATTTTAAATACATTGGTATTGTTTTCAAGTCACTTGACACTTTGAATAAACATGGTGAAACTTTGAGAGGGTACTTCTACTTCAAAATGGGGCCTTAAGGACTAATTATCATTTATTTCTGACTTAGTGTGATTCTTTAATGGCGTGTTCACCATTAGTAGCACCTCTTTTAATTTATCTTCTCCTCTTCAACACTAGGTGCACTTTATTCATCACTTTGCCCCCTTTCATCTTGCTTAGGTAGGATTTTGTGTTTCTTTAAAACTTGTCTTTACATTTTATCTTGTGCTAACATTATGTTTGCTTTCCACCTAGATAACGTATTATAGCCTTTTTCTTAGCCATTTGGAAATCTTTTTTTTAGATCTGAGACTTTAGTATTACATTTTTCTTCTTTCTATTTTAGTGCTACCATCAATTAGGGACTTCTCCATCTCCATTCCCTTTTCAATACTTTTATCACCTTTAAAACATAATGGCGCCTGTAGGATCTAATATATCTGATCTTCCCTCTTTTGCTAATCATTGTTGATGATGCTCTGAGAAACATCATTGATACATATCCCTTAAACATTCATTGTCATATGGGCTTCATATTGTCCATCCACTGTATTTAACATTTCCATTTACTCATTGTTTCATATTCCTTGTTGAATATTGACTTATCATGATTTTGGCATGCTCTTCCTCTCTTTCACTATTCTTGTTATTTTTTCTAGCAGCAATATCTAATCTTTTTAATATAATATCCTCTCTGGTATTTTCAATGATGTTTTTTTTGTGCACAAGTACAAAGTTTCCCTTGAAGAAACTATGGAACATTTTGGGGGTCTTTTGATGATTTGATGTAATAAGGCCATGATAAGGTCAACATTGGTCAAAGAACCAAAAATGGCCTAAAATGTGTGAAATTGATGTAATTAATGATTTGAAGCCATTTTTGGAATGTATGCATTCCACTAGGTGAGTTTGAAGTTGTCTTGTTGGAGGAAGCAAGAAATTGCAAAAAAAATTGCAAAAGTTGCATTAGCAACTTTTGTAACTTTTAGTGCAATTACTGCAACTTTGTCAACAAATGGCTAACTAATCCAAAAAATGGTTAGAACAATTGGGGAATGATGTGAATGGTATAAATATGCCTCTTCTTGGTCGAGGCAACTTTTTTTGGTGGTTTTGGAAGTTTAAATCAATAAATTTTTCTATGTTTTCCTATTTTGTACACATTTTTGTTGTAAAAGTTGTTTCTAGTACGGATCCTTATAGTGTCATGATGGTCTAAAACATACATTTTTGGAAATTTGAGAGAGTTATATTTAATTTTTAACTAGTTTGGTCTTGTTTCATTGAGTTTTGAAAAAGTTAGAGGCATTTCACTACAAGTGAGTCTAAAACCCTCTTCAACTAGGGTCTTTGCACAAAAAATTCCATCTATTTAATTTACCATGGAAAAATGCACAAATGGGAAAATAGAGAATTTAAGGTGTCTTCTTTGAGATCCAATTGGTTTAGATTTGAAATATGCAATGTGGAATAAATCATTTGATGCCCTAGGACTGATTTGAGGGCAAAATCACTATTTTTCTTTGACTGTGAGTGCAATTTGTAATGCTGGGATAAAATGTGAGGAGTTTTGGTGTAAAGAATGGTGGAAAGTCTTGTTTGGAGATGAATTTCAAATGATGGTGGTATCGGTTATATAGGAAAGTGGATATTTTAAAGAGGTCCTTTGTAAAAGAGGCCTAATTGGTGTTTCTAGTGAACAACTCCTTCAAACTCTTTACAAACTGCCTAGTTTAAACCAGTGACAGTGAAAAACAAGAATATTTAAAGAAACCCAAACAAATAACTTCAAACTACCAAACCAATAGCACAAAAATCAATAAAAACAACTAATATAATCCATGCATGAGCTATAGTGTTGAATTCAATCCATTTTTAGTCTATTGTTACTCAATAACTCACTACATGCATACAAAACAACACTTCTTTGTATTATTCCAAAATTAGAATCTATACAATGGGTGTCTAACCTTGGGATTAGGTCATAAAATGTCTTAAATAGTAAAATAATGTCTTTTTTTTCCTCTTAGGGCACTTCTCCACCATTTCTACAAACTTGGACAAAGTTGTCTGAGCAACTTTTAAAAGTTGCAAAAGTTGATGAGCAACTTTTTTACATCTTTTTGCACTTTTTTACAACTCAAGGCAAATGAGATTAAAAACACCTCTAACCTCATCATATTATTCCATCTTGTTTCAAACATTATTCCAAACATCTTCAAGCCCTGATGACATCATGATGCCATCATCATCTCTTCTAACCAATCAGGAGGCTTTACAACATTTTAACCCCTAATTGCAACTTCCTAAGGACTTAAGACACAACTAGACCCTAATCCCTATTGTAATCACACACTATGGTCAACATGACCTTATGAAATATACAACATGCCTCAGAGGGCTTCACATAACAAAATTTTATAGGATTGACTTACCAACCCATGGGTGCTCTTGCACCATTCTCCCCCTCTACACAAAGATTAAGGAACATGAGGGGATATTAGAGACACTCCACTCTTTGAAATCCCCATGAGATACTCTATAAAACTATTATTGTTCATGTTCTTCCAAATTTTTCACTTGTGAATTTCAAAAGTTGCTAAATCTGATTTTATACCTATGAATTTCATTGGTTTCAAAATCCCAAACGCTTTTAACACATCCCTCATTTGCAGACCTGTGAACCTTCACCGACATGGCCACAGATTTCTTTTAGAGCTTTGGTAAAAAATTCTCTTGTCCTATATTTAATTTCAAATCACATAAGGGCAGAGGAAGATGTTGGCATGACTATCAATCTGCAATTTACCTGCAACTAGAACTCGCATTGTCTGTGCATCCAAATTCTTACACACAGATGGAAAAGAGATTAAGAGTTTCTAATGCCCTTCAGCACTTTGTTTACAACATATCACTCTTCCAAGGCTTTCATTCAAGCACAGGTAGAGAGGATGCGACATAGGCTATTGAATCTGGCTTACATCTCGCAATGCATTAGCTTTAAAGTTTCTAAAGCCTTTTCATTGAATCCATTGTGTGGTCCAAAACATCTTTTGTGTTGCCTTCAATGGATGCTTTGCTTCCATCAGTCGGACATGAAACAGAAACCATGAATTTTTTTTTGCAAGGCAACACCAACTCACCCGCGTACCTGCAGACATTGAATGGAAAATTCAAATCATAGTGTAGATTTCCTCATGTGGAATCAACTGAAAGAATGTGATTGTTTGCACATTGTGACCCCAAAAGTGCACAAAAATGAGTGATTTAACAAAGCAAACTTGTGTTTCTTGTACTCTCAGGACTCCAAACTGTATAAAGTGTCTTATTATGCTATCAAACCTCCAAATATCAAAGGAATTAGACTCATACCTCCTAGAACCCCAAAAGCCCCAAATTTGGTGTTCCAAACCCTTGTTTCGAGGACTTTCTAAATCTATGTCTTCCAAGCACTATTGGACATAACTAATGGTTGTTTCACCTTGAAATCAACATACCGAATCATTCCAAAACATAAAATATACCCCTCATTCAACTAGAATGTCTACTGCTATACCCTTGTCATCAAATTCAATGCTTTTTCCACTATTTGCTGACTGTGATCACTTCTTCTTCAACTTATCTGCACACCAAAGCATTAGATTTATAATTTACATGTTAGATATTATCATTCCATGAAGGTTATACCTTTACTTTCATGGAATTATGCCCATCTTTATTGGATTCCAATCAAAACAGTAACTTAAGAACCCTCAAATGGCGACAGTGTTGAAACAGTGATTTTGATTATATTCAAAACAATGCAAGGTTCATATGAATGCCTCCAAGAATGATAATAAAAGACTTCTAAATCATCATTTAATAAAATCCTATTGATTATCAATCCATAAAAATTCAAATCATCACAAAATAATTGCAAGATTCAGAATTTTCTTTTATTCACTGTGACAGTCTATACACATAGCACCTCTGCCCGTACAATAGATTCTCAATTGATTAAAATCTCATTCCTCAACTTCCCCAACCTCTTTTGATCGGTTAGAGGGATTCTTTAGAGGCATTATATCCAATTAAATCTAAGACAAGAATTGGCTTCAAGCCATATTACAATTCACATATTGATCTTTTATATCATTTAGTCTTCATGAGCCAACCAAGTGACCCCTTTGCATGTCTTTTTCGGGGTGCCCTGCACCACGTTTGGTTCACCCGGAAGATGACTGAGAAGATGCATAAGAAATTTTAATTTTTTATTTCTTAATTTTTTTAATATGGTGTGTATATACACACATACATGTGTATATATACACATATACACACATGTGTGTATATACACACATGTATACACATATACACAACTCTAAATTTATTTTGTCATGTTTTATTCTATATGACACTTCTTAATACAAATTTGAGAGAAATTTGGCACTAATAGGAGGTATAAATGGAACTCATGCATATTTAGTGAAAGATTTTATCTCTCTTTCAATAGAAGTACTACGAGTTTCAAACTTCACAAGTTCTTAGATAGGGAGATCAAATACTCCTATTTTGGGAGATCCAATACACCTTTTTTAATCATACTAATGGTTAAAGCATTAGGAAAATTCAGTTTAGCCAAGGGGAGAATAACTAGAAATGAATACAAATTATATGCAATGTGAACTCTATTATCCATTACAAAATTTGTATAATATGAATTTTTTTATTGGGCAAATCATCTGTTAACAAAGCTAAGCCTATTCAAAATGGTCCTCTTAAATTATTTTTTATCATTTGGTCAGACCATATTAAGTTTCATTTGGAATACCCTTATTCATGTTGAAATTTGTATTTCCAAAATTTTGATGTATAAGACTAGTAATTTTCCAAGTTTATAGGTATCCCTTTCTTTTCTAGAGTTGGTAAGTCTATGTATTGGAAAAAGTTGTTCTCTTATAACCAATCAAATATTTCAACATGAAAGATAAAATCACCATCTTTATCTAAAGAATGAATTGTTCTTGTTAAAGTAATTTTCCCGCAACAATTTTGAATTTCTTTCACAACTACCTATGAGATAAATAAAAATATGAGATTCTTTTATATAAGAGATTTAGAGAAAAGAAAATAATAACATTGTTTATTTGAGATGAGACACATTTTGTATTAATTTAATAATTTAAATCACTTATCAAGATATTTGTTTGGGTGCCATATTATATGGGGAATGTTCTCACATCCTAAAGAAACATGGTGTACAATTATGTAAATATGTTGATACTAAGGAGAGACATATAGATTTTACTTAATGAATCTTTCATTTGGTTTGCACATATGGAATTTCATCATATAGAATCATTATTATTAGTAATTTTAGTTAGGAGATTATTAATAGGGACGGACCTCTTTTTAAAGTAAGATTCGTGGAATGGATATCCTTCTTCTAGAAAGATTTGATCTACATAATGCCAAATTTGGTAGAAATGAAAGAAATTTGCATCTATTGGAAATACTCAGCTCCTTCAACCCATTCCATCACCCATTGTTACTATTACACAAGAATTATCTTCAAGAAATCCAACTGAGGGAAGGCATGGGCAACCCCTTGAAAATAAAACAGATCCTAAACCAACTTGTGGGGATGGTTCACTATTTGATACTAGGGAAAAACATCTAGTCAAGGACAGAAGGATGATGACCAAGGATAATAAAATGATACAAAAAAACAAAGGATGGTGATAAAGGAAAGGGGGTCTCTTAGGATTCAAAGTAACAAAATGTGGCAGCCGGTAAACCCAAATCTTCATTTCCTCTTTCTATGCAAAATATTGACAAAATACCCCAAGTGAAAAGGACTTTTTTTTGTCTCCCCCAATGCAATATAGATTTATTCTCAAACATTATCATCCCCTTCATGGATTGAGACATCCTTGTCTAATAATATAAAGTTGGAATCATTTAGGCAATCTTCTAGAGATGTCATTCCCCAACTACTACAATCTTTTCCTGCTCCTCCCAAAAGTAACAAACTAAAAACCACTGCCCCCTTTGTTGAAAGTGATGACTCTGATCATTTATTTATGGAGATATCACACCCTAATACTTAAAATGAGCCCATAAAAGCTATGAAATCTGATTTTAATGTCACTAGGGTGGACATGGGGTCTCCTAGTATAGATGTTGAAATCTATGCAACATGTATTTTTTAGTTGTTAGGGTTATAGAGAGAGTGGAGAAAAAAAATTGATAAAGAGAATTTAAAATCCACAATGGAAGTATCAACAGAATGTTTAAGGTTGAGCTGATGAATCCATTATCTACTCATCTGTCAAATCTCAAGTTATCCTAGATCCAAAACCTAATGAAATTGAGGAGTTAATCTCACAAATATAAATTGGTAATCATTTTGGTAGAATTTCTTGTGAATGGGATAAGGATTTGAAAGCTAAAGGTTTGTCATTTATTGATAATCTAAGTAGGTCCTACAACAAATTGGTGGTAGCCAAAAATGGTGTATCATCAAAAATTTTAGTTGCAAACATGGAAGAAGTGGCACATAAGGAAACTATCAAGTTTCTACAATAAATGTCTTATTGTGAACCACTACTCATGAAACATTGTCAATGAGTTTGACTCAAAAACTATAAAATTAAATCCTAATAGCAATATCACAATTTAAATTATTGTGAAAAGTATCTTCTACTTATCAAATGATGAGAATAAAGGGCTTTATCAATCCCCTGCATAAATAAAATATATTAAAAGGATATGTTACATATTAGACATCTCCCACCAATCACAGTGATCACAGGGGGTGGGAGAGTCGATTCATGAAGGAAGACTACAATCCCAATTCACTGTTACAATAAGAAGCCCGGGTACAGTAAGGATACCAGTGATTTCCCTGACCTCTTTAGCAATTAAAATAATGAGATCAATGTATGTAAACGTAACTAATAACCAAATAAAGGATCTTACACGTTCATCCAGCCATTAACATATCACAAAACTCATTTGAAGACACAGGGTTGCTTACTGTACCTACGGGACAGAATACAGTATGTAGAAAAAAAATGTTTATTTTATTGATTGAACCGATTACATTATGGTTCTATTACACATCCAATCTACACCCCCCATTTCCACTCACATGGATCAAAAAATAAATAGACTCAAACTCTTCAAAGAAACCTGATTGCAACCACCTAAATGCCCAAAACTGTTCCATAACAGTCATAAAACTAACTGTCAAAACCAAATAGGCTTAATGGTGTTGTCAAGTTGACAACCAATGTTGTCAACTCAACAAAATGGTGTCTCATACCCCCATTTATGATATTTAGAAGGTTTTAAAACAACCTTTACAATCCATACTAACCCATAACCCCTAGATGACCATTCTAGGCCATAATTGCACGAATGCAATTCTACATCTTCTTTTTGGAATCTTTTTGGGCTTTGAGTGCAATTACATGATTTAATGGAATTAATGGCCATATTCCAACTATAGATACCCTTATATTTCCCTTACCTTTACATAATTCCTTGGATCACTCAAGTGACCCCAAGGTTACATAACTATCCCTTATGTCATTCAATGGCTTACATAACATTATTTTGTGATCCACATTAAGGATTCATGGCATCCTTGCATAGTGTTAGAGCCCGTTTGTTTTTTGGAATTCATGTATGCTAGAATAGCCAATTCACACCTTGGATCTCCATTCACTTCTTCAAACTCAAACCATTCACTCATGCTCCATGCTCATGTCATGCACTCTTCATCCAATATGCTTCTGCAACCACTCATAAAATAAGCTCCCAATGGTGACCCTAACTCCTCTAAGGATCCCAATACACTCAAATCACCCACACACCAACACCAAAACTCATTCATGCAGTCATTTTGCCTTCTTTGCCCAAACTATCCAGACTGTACACTCCTAGTAGTACAACAGCGAGGGTTATTAAATCCTTTCTCAAAATATTCCCAAACAAATCTTAAAACACATTACATATTTTGATACCATTTTCCAAGGTTTATAACATACCTCAAGATCAGACCTAAGTGTTTTGGACCAACCTACTCAAATCTGCCACTTTCATAGAACTAGGAGGGCTAATTCGACCCATTTTACAAAGAAACTACTAATTTCTCTTCACACCAGACCTTGAAACTTTTGAAAGTGTCATAAAATAACCCAAAACCATGGATTCCACAATAAATTTGTTTCTAAGACCTCTCTATATGCAAAATCCCTAATTTTCTCTTCAAAATCCCTAAAATCTCAGGCTTGGTCAATCTCTTACCTCCAATCACTTTAACCTCAAATTGGTGGATGATTCACCATCCTTAGACCATAATAACATGGATTCTACCATAAAATTAACCCCTCCAATGGCTATATTCTCTGTTGCAATAACCATGTACCATGCATGTAACCCTCCAACACTATCAAACTCGACTTTCCAACCTCATTCACTTGAAAAATCCTTGTTTCTAAATTATTAATGTTATAAAGTACAATAAAAATGTGGATCCATCCCCAAGTTATAGTATGTACAAAAAGGGGATGGATCTTACAAATTCATAGTGAAAGATAAAATCAAACTATGAACTTCTACAGGACAGTCAGTATAAAATTGCAAAACAGAGTTATAAGGTGCTTGAACTTGCTCTAAAATGTTTTAAAAACCATCATGCAACCATAACCAAGATTATGGATTGAAATTTCATCAAGAAGTCTTCAAAATTGCAAGAAATCAATCTTTCATTGCTTCAAAATAATGCAGTCCATACAATCTAAATCTGAAACTTAACCTCTCTCAACCTCTCATGCTCTCTTGCCTTTTAAGGCTTTCATAGACATAAAACAACTCCCATGACTGATCCCAATCGATTGGGATTCTTCAACATGCAATGTTGTCTATTTTTGGACTTTTCCTTCTATGAGGAATCTAACTGTTACATTTCAAGTCTTTAAACACTCAAACTTATTTAATTGACTCCCTAGACTCTAAGACTTTGAAATTTGTCCATGTAGGACCTTGACATAACAGTAAAATCCATTATTCTTCTATAAGACTTAACCATTAGTCGTCTAGGCCTAATATTCTACCCTATGCACTCAACTCCTATTACATCACTCATGCCTGTATACATTAGGCTTATTACATTGCATTATATCCAATTACATCTAAGACAAGAATTGGCTTCAAGCCATATTATAATTCACATATTGATCTTTTAGATCATTTAGTATTCATGAGCCAACCAAGTGACCCATTTGCATGTCTTTGTCAGGGTGCCCTGCACCACATTTGGTTCACTCGGAAGATGACTGAGAAGATGCATAACAAATTTTAATTGTTTATTTCTTAATTTTTTTAATACAGTGTGTATATGTGTGTATATATATACATATACACACATGTATGTGTATATACACACATGTGTGTGTATATACACTCATGTGTGTGTATATACACACATGTGTGTGTATATACACACACATGTGTGTATATACTCACATGTGTGTATATACACATATATACATGTGTATGTATATACACACATGTGTGTATACACACACATACACACATATACACACATTTGTGTATATATACACACATGTGTGGGTATATATGCACACACATGTATATACGTACATGTATATATACACATATACACACATGTTTGGGATTTTTGAGTTGTTTAAATTGCTTGGATGATTCCACTGACTTATTGAGGGACATTGAAGATGTTTTCAATGGTGTAGAGTGAGTGGTTTTTATTATTGCATGAATTGAGTTAACATAATTTAGTTCAAGTATATTAAACATATGTCCTTTTATGCATAAACTATTTGAATTTACTTTTGACCTCTTCTCATAACAATAATAATAATAGTTTGTGTTTTACATGATTGCATTCCCCAAATCATTACTAGCAAAATTTTGAACATATCTAAATGGAATACTTTGTGTCTGACATACTTAAATGGAATACACCAAGAAGTGAAAAATGATGAATGCTCAATTGTTGTAATGGAAAAGCATCAGAACCATCCATTTCTAAACTTGATTTTCTATAGTCTTAATGATTTTTCTATAGTCCTAATTATTTTTCTTATTTCTTGTCTTTTGTCCCTTTTTTATTTCCTATGTTTGTGCTTGGTGACAAGATTTTGAACATTGTTGACAAAGTGTGTTTCTTTTTTTTATTATTTGATTGATCCTCTCACCTTTCCTTACTTTGTAAATTCCATTGTCCCAATCAAGTTTTGCAGTGTTCTTTATTAGGTTTCATGTTTTTGATTGTGGGGTTCCACATTGTTTGTTGCTCTTGATAAATTAGGCCTTGAATTTGACTTTGCCCATGTCCGAGTTTGTTCCAATTGTGGAGTTCACCTTCTTTTGATGGTATATTTCATTCACTCTATGTGGAATACTATTGTGCTCAATGTTTTATTTCAGCTTGATATTTCATTCATTTTTCATATACACAAAGAAATGGACAGTTCTGAGACTACACATTTGTTGATATTGCGAGACTACACATGATGATAAAAAAAAATGAGCTATCTAATTTAGGTTTAATGTTCATGATTGTAAACGGTGAATATTTTTTATGGTACTCCTTGGTGTATTCCATTTTAAAATAAACAGGTTTATATGGCTATGATTAATGTCCTTCTCTGTTGACAAAATTAGAGTTGAAAAAATGGTTGTTCAGTGACTGTATCTGACATTAGAGCCACTTCATATGCACAGGTGATGAACATGAAGATTTGCCTAAGCACTACTGGGAGCTTACCCTGCAACACATGTCCTATTGTGAAAATCATCACAAGTCCATTAGCTGTCAGGTCTAGGTCCCAGTATTGCTTGGTCAAATCTGCATGTTTTTCACCTTCTCTGATCAACTCTTATATGCACAGGTGAAGGTTGTATATGCATAGGTTTTACATGATTGTGTTTTACATAAAACAATAATAATATTCATTTGTGTTTTACATGATTGCATTCCAAAAATCATTACTGGAAAAATTTTGAACATATATAAATGGAATACTTTGTGCCTAATATACTTAAATGGAATACACCAAGAAGTACCAAATGATGAATGCTCAATTGTTGTAATGGAAAAGCATCAGAACCGTCCATTTCTAGAACTTGATTTTCTATAGTCTTAATGATTTTTCTATAGTCCTAATGATTTTGAACATTGTTGACAAAGTGTGTTTCATGTTTTTGATTGTGGGGTTCCGCATTGTTTGTTGTTCTTGATAAATTAGGCCTTGAATTTGAATTTGCCCCTGTCTGAATTTGTTCCAATTATGGATTTCACCTTCTTTTGATGGTATATTTCATTCACTCTATGTGGAATACTATTTTGTTCAATTTTTTATTTCAGCTTGATATTTCATTCATTTTTCATATACATAGAGAAATGGAAAGTTTTGAGACTACACATTTGTTGATATTGTGAGACTACACATGCTGATAAAAAAATGAGCTATCTGATTTAGGTTTACTGTTCATGATTGTAAACGGTCAATATTTATGATGGTACTCCTTGGTGTATTCCATTTAAAAATAATCGGGTTTCTATGGCTATGATAAGTGTCCCTTTGTGTTGAGAAAATTAGAGTTGAGAAAATGGTTACATTCAGTGTCTGTATCTGCAGGTTGCAAACAAATCATCCTTCTTCCACCAACATTCTAGTCAATGTACAAGTAACGATTCATTCCATTCAAGAAAGACCATGTCTGACAATATCAACCCAGAACAAAATAAGGAGACAATTGCTAGATTGTGGTCTAACTTTAAAAGAAAAGGTGATGGAAAATTTTATTGTCCCTGCAATATTTGCAAGGGCTTAAAGACTCGAAGATATCTAATCAAAAAAGCTAAGGAACATTGTAGGCAGCATGGTCACATTGAAGGGGGAAACAAATTTTGTCTATTGGTATGTATTTCAATATATTATTTGAATAATTTACATACATAAGAAATGAATTGATGATGACAGCATGGTCATGGTTAATTTAAGGTCATCATTTTGATATAGGTCAACCACCCTGGGTTTCATGTTATGGACCATGACAATCCGGAGAATGTGGATTTCCAAATGAGGGAACATGGAGGTGTGAATATTGAAGTAGAAGGTAATGATCCCATGGAAGAAGATCATGATGATCAAGATGATGGTACTAGCGCAATTGATGATGATGATGAAGATGACCTTGATGTACCTATACTTGAGAATTCATGTGAGCCCCTATACAAAGGCTCCCAAACAACTCTTCTTGCCGCTATATTGTTGTTGGTGAACTTGAAGGTTATGAATGGTTTATCCAACGTAGCAATCACGCATATGTTAAGGTATGTCATATATGTCATCTTTTTCATCTTTTTTAGTCATAATTTCCTTATAGTTAACAAAGGGTGAATCATATACCAATTAATATTCTTTATATTAACCAATTATATTTTTGGTCGTAGGTTGATAGGTGAGTGTTTGTTACCACTATCAAACATTCTACCTCGCTCATACCGAGAATTATGTGTCATTATGAAAGATATTGGAATGGAGTATCAAACAATACATGCATGTCTGAATGATCATATTATATATCATAAAAAGTATGAATTTGCAACATAATGCACTGATTGTCATATTAGTAGATATCGATCAGATCAAATAACAAAAATGTTGACAGTCAATGGAACAAGCTACCTATGTAGTGTTGGTGCTATGTATAGGATAGTAACTATGGAAATGTTGATTATGTTGCTTTCCACAAACATTTTTAACTATCAGAATTATGGTTTGGTGTGGAAAAAAATTTACTACATTAACACCTAAAACCATAGGTTTGTTGAGGCTCGGAAACATCAATCCTAATGATGATATTAAACACAATTTTTTTGACTAGTTTTTCTTTGGGAATTATACTCTTATGGATCTCCAGTAGCTCCCCATTGTTTACCTTATAGTGTCTCTATGAGACTTGCATTCATGGAATTCATGTGGAAAATGATGTGGGTGGAGTAAGAGCATTTGGATGGTCTCAGAAAAGGGACACACTTACCACAAGCCATTATATTTGAAGATTTCACCATGGGTTGAGATATACTAGGACAACTTCAAGAGTGCCTGAAGAATTCTTACCACATGGGATATGTACAGTTTAGGCATTTTGACCCTTATGGTTACATGGATCAAATCAAGCATGAGAGATCCAAAGTGAGTCATTACTTTCATGATGTGTGTTATGAAGAAGATATTGTTCGGTGTAAATGTAGTATCAATTTGCAAACAACCAAACACTCAATAAACCATTAGCTTAGGAGTTAGTAATCACCAAATTGAACTCTATCATTATTCATAAAACCCCAAAATTAGCTTGTTGCTTCCTAGATGAAATGAGTTTGATTCTCAATAGATGTTCATCATATTGGCACAAGAATCATTGACTAGACAACTCCAAAATGAAAGATTCAAAGGTGAGCATGATGCATGAACTTGCATACTATACTCTTCAAGACATTGAAATGATATGCAAACTGCAACTAAGCTAAATGCATGAGATAACATGAGTTTAATCTAACAAGATGCAGAGAAATGCTAAGAAGATGAAGCTAATATTTAACCATCTGAGAGAAAAATGTAAATACTTAGCTAGCATGAAAATGCACTTCTACAAAATGAGTAAACCTTTAATCAAAATGACATTATAATCCTACTTCAACAATCTTTTTTTCTTCATCTTTCATCAAGGAAAGCTATCCCTTTTATAGAAACCTCCTCAAGATGGACGTCTGAGATTTAGTCACGAAGGGTGGTTGAGATGCACTCTCCTTCAATCTAGGTGAGCTTAATCCGTGTGACATTATTGATTGGTCAAATTTGTGTTTGTTAAGGGAAGATGAGGACGAATTTGGTAAATCCCTCTTTTAATCACCTTTTAATCAAGATTAAGTGTGCACACCCATGTATGAATGGTTTCTTTTAATAAAAGTGTAAGAACTTTTATTTAGGTGTGTAGTGTATAGTGATTAATTATTTTTCAAGATTGAATTGATGATTTGATTCAGAACTTTGGTTTAATTATGCAAAGGGGATTATTAGGGTTTGATTGCACAATTAATTTCTAGTGTTGAAGGCCTTTAGGTTTTAGGATTTTGGAGATCAATTAATTAAATTCGAGGCTATAGGTTTACTAGACCAATTTTAGGTGATTACATTTTCCCCTCTTTGAATTGATGTGCGAGAAAAGCATTGATTCAAAGAACATATGATGATAGGTCAGGAATAGCTTGATGTGAAGCAATGAAACTATCCCACATATTAGAACTGATTCCGAACTTGATTGGACGAAGACCAATGATACCAACTCCAAGCTTGATTGAGCGAAGATCAATAGAAGATTGAAGATACCAGCTTCGGGCTTGATTGAGCGAAGACTGATAGCATCGAATCCGAACTTGATTGAATGAAGATTGATAAGGAGATCTGGATATTCATCTTGATGTGAAGCGATGAAACTGAATATTCATCCCAAAGCATATTTTTGGATTTTTGGATTAGTTTAAATGACTAATCAACTTGTTGTGGTGCAATGAGATTAATTTTCATTTGATCGATTGCTCGAGATAATTGACTTGATATGGGTTCTGATGAAGTAAATCACTTGATTAGGAGATGCCACCGAATTGATGTGATGTGATAAAACTGATATTCCCCTAGAGATTCAACTGGATTAGATGTTTGTCAAAGTGATTTGATGTGAGGAGATGAAATCACTTGTGTAGAAAGAATGTTAATTTGATTCAGATCTATGATGCCCCAAGCGATGAGGTTTGTTGATTAATTCAAATTATTGATTTATTGATGTTGCCCCCTCAAGAGAGAAATTGAAATGTTGTTAGGGTGGAAAGCTTCATTATGACTGATTTAATGAATACAAAGCATTGATTTAATCAGATTGATCGCAATAAGGTCACTGATGATGAAGAACTTGATTCGAGCTTGATTCAAGGTTTGGTTGACCAATTCTAACCAAGATTTGACTGAGGTAAACTAGGTTTGACTCTCTTGGATTGAAATGGAGGATGTCTGATTCAGTTGATGAGGAATGAAATTGAGGAGGAATCTGGCAAAGATGGCATCAGCGATCAACTACATTGGTTTTAGCATTTTTTACTAGAAGAATAACGTCAAATTTTGATTTCAATCCCGAAAATGGATTCAGGACTGTCTAATTACCTAAGGGCGTAATTTTCACGTCAATCAGAGAAAGTTGAAAATTAGGTCAAAGTGGGGCCAAAGGCTATATAAGGGGTCAAAAGGGTCATTTTAAAATCATTTTCTCCTTCCAAATTTAAAATTTATAAAACCTTCCTATGAGAAAAATGGTGGTCCCACTGTAAAATCATCAGTTCGAGAACATGATGAGGCACAACTGGCCCTGGGACTATTCGCCTCTAGTAAGTAGTCAAAAAACCTCTATGTTTATTCAATTGTTGTAATTTTTATTGAATTTAGATGTTTTGAGTCATTTTTAGGTCGTAGGAGTCATTTTATCATATGGACAGGCGAGGATTCTTGTACGAAAAACTGCTAGAAAATGGTTTGTCATATCATCCCATTAGGATTGTCGTATGGGAAGCACCCTTGACTCGTACGAGTCTCTTCTTGGATGTCTAGGATGTCATCTGACTAGTGTCTTTAGTCGTAGTAGAATGTATTTTCCATCTAGGATGTAATCTTTTCTCGTACGAGTTCTTATGTCAGTGATGTTGTCAGTAGTTTTTCATATGGAGGAAAGTGAGCCTTTTTTATGTCCGATTGCCAAAAAAATTCTTCTTTGATCATACATTTGGATTCCTTGGCATGTTTTATAGCTTATCTGATAGTCATTGTTCTTTTGTTTAGCATTTTTAGCTCAATTTCAATCGTTTACTGATGATTTCTCATTGTTTCTCTTTTGCAGGAACAACTTCCTGATATACAGTTCTAATTGACCTACCCACTGATCATGAGGTTAGTGAGGGATTTATCAGATGCACAGAGAGGTCATATCAGAGATTATGGGTTTGGGTAGTTGCTTGATATGCCCAAAATCTATGTTAATCATGGGTTGCTCACAACTCTGGTTGAGTGTTTCCATAGTGATCATAATACCTTCCACCTTCCTACTAGGGATATGACTATCACTCCCAAGGACATCTATAGGATCCTCCAAATTTCATTTGTTGGGGAGAGAGCAGAGTATGACACGAATCCATGGCTTGGTATTCAATCTTTGATATGGGTGTTCCACAATCACACTATTTGGGACCGAGCTATCACTTGGGATGACATGGTGATCAGATATGGAGCTCAGTTTCCGCTTGCATGCATTATGGAGGTCTTCATTGGTTGCTTTGTCATGGAAGACAGAGGTTATCAGGGCTTCTCATGTGGATGGGGACGATTATTAGAGAGACTTCTCACTAGGCCGGAGAAGTTAGGTTGGGGTCAGTTCCTATTTGCACATATGTACCATGAGATGCACGAGGTGATATTCTGAGGTGCAAGGGGGATGGACATAGAAGTACTTGTATTATAGGTATGAGCATGGGAGCACCTTCCCATCAGCACTCCAGTCATAGAGGATTAAGGATAGGATGGTCAACTATTTATATATAGGTACTCAGGTTTTATCATGCAGCCCCTTTTAGGGAAGACTGATTACTAGAGGCGTCAGCTTGACGATCTCATTGTAGTGACCTGGAGGCCATATTAGGGGATAGAGGCCTAGCAAAATTGGAGGTCTTAGAGGAGAGACCTATGTTTTTCTCATCCATTGATTGGGAGGACCTCCTCCATTACTAATAATTTTTCTGTCTCTTGGGTATTGAGGCAGTACGGACATCCTCAGAGTGTATCACAATAGTTTACTGCATATGTTCATTTTGTAGATGAGGAGGGGAAAGGATGAGCTCCTAGATTATCTCCCACCCTTTCAGTACAGGAGATCACATAGTTGTGGAGAGAAGCTTGGGATTAATTGGATGAAGTTGCAAATGTAGGAGTCACTCCTGAGTACAGAGATTACTTTGTGCAACATCCTTTTCTGAGATTCACAGATCTAGTAGAGAGAGTTCCCTAAATTGATGAGGAGGATGTACCTGCATGGGATCAAAGGGTTGTAGGTTGAGGAACAAGGAAAAAATTTCCTAGGAGAGTAGGAGGGGATCTTGGTGCTAGTTCGAGCAGGGCACCAGCAGTGGGACAGCAACGCCACTTCGGGGAGGGAGGTACTTTAGGATCAGTTGGAGTTGATGTGCCTCCCGTGGGTTCATCATATGTTGATATGGGGGACGCACCACAGGGTCCTGAAGATGAGGAAACTCATAAATTTTGATAGAGGAGAGATGCATAGGCGGGTGAGGGTGAGGAGGCACCGAGAGAGCAGAACCCATAGGATGTGATTTGTGCTCTAAGAGGGTAGGTCAGAGGATTGTAGCTATATCTAGCGGTTGCACAAGCTCAGATCACAGAGAGAGATTGCATAATTGAGGAGCGGGATGAGAGGATCCATTAATTCATATCCAAGCACATTTTCCTCCAGCGCGAGGTTACCCATCAAATCATCAGGGTGGCCTATTATGTGGCAGCATACAGCGTAGCAATGCCTTTGGTGAAGGAGGTGCTTGAATATTCACAGTACTTGGCAAGATATGAGGGAGTGTACCCCCCACCTAGATAATATGCACCTCCTCCTCTCGCACCTTGAGATGTCGAGGGAGGAAGCCAGTCATAATATTCCCCTCTCTATCTTATCCCATTCTAATTTTGAGATACACAGATGTATACATCATTCATTTGCATCGAGAATGTACATTTTTCTCGAGATCACATGATCACATTTTTTTAGATATTTTGATATATATATATGATCGATTCGTGCTCATTGATGTGTTATAATGTTTATAGTACATACTTTCTTATCTTCTTGGTCATGTGATATCTCCGATTAGATTAGCATTTTGTATCATATTGCTTTCATATGTTGGTTGGTTTGTTCATGTATCGTGAATAGAAGCTCTTTTTGAGATGTATCTTGTTGCATTTTATCATCATGCATCATTCTCTTATCATTTTATTTCTGATATTAGCTTTGTAGACTATAACATCCTCTAAAAACTTTGGTGATTTATCACTTCAAGACTCTTGTATGATTGATTCTGACCTTTTATTACAAATATATAGCCTTAAGATGATTGAAATTGCAGGTTAATGAATGCAGTTGACTGCTTCAGTGAAGGATTTAAGGGATAGTTATTTCATTGTTATAATGTCATTACGAATGCAATCCTAAGATGATACAAAATCTACAACGTGAATCTAGCGACTAATTCCTTTTAGCCAGTTTTTTCATCATTGAGTGTTTGGGTCATCGGAGTTGATCTACAACCCTTATTGGTTCCACTGCGACCATAAGGATATGAGTATGTCTTTCATTAGATAAAACATGGGAAACCAATGTAAGAATTGAGGTATTAAATCCAAGATGACTTGAATATTTGTTTCTAGTTGATATTTCAAGGGTACATCAATATCGAGGCATACAAAGCCAAGATAACCATGAGTGTGATCTGGCGTAAATAGAGAAATTAAAAATAGTCAAGGAGATAGTTCTGACCTCACCTTGGCATAAAAATAAACAAAGTTGAGGTATGTGAGGTTGATCCACCTTAATGTGGAGGCTCTTATCATAGACACCTATTTTATTTGACGTTGCAAGATCGTTGGGACCACACCAACAAGCAGCAATCAAAGAAAAGATAAGCAAAAAATATTGGTAACAGACAGCATTCAATAAAATGGTCAACATACCTTCAACAAGTTTGTGAGCATTATATGTTTGTCTATGTAGGGTGTTGAGAAACACCATCATACTTATGAGTGTGCAATGTTGAGAAACACAGTTGTGTGCTTGAGTGTTATTAAGCCAATATTAAGGCTCAATGATGTGTTATCCGATGTGTGTTGAGAAACACGGATGTGTCCAAATACATAGTGTTAAGAAACATTTTTTATTAGGGTGTTGAGAAACATTGTTGTGTTAGTGGAAAATTGTCTAGTGGCTGAGAGACCAAGATAACTGACTTTGATTGGTGAGATAAATGACAAGATGAATTGGTTGTCTAAGTTGTTGGGAGATTTCCCTTGTTGAGGAATTAGTCCCTAGGACTAAGACATCGACCGATTCCAAGCTATGGTGGCAAGACACCAATTGAGATGAGATGCTTAGAGTTATCAAATCAACTGAAAGTTCATACATGCAATGGAGCAAGTTGAAGCCCCTACAGGCAAATATTCTCCTCTTGCAAGAGGTCAAAGCAATAGGCTTCACACTTGACATCTCTCTTAAATGCATTTGGAGGGATGCAGTGCCATTTTCTAGTAAACATCAGAGAGGGAAGGGAGGACCCTCCATCCTCATTGGACCTAATTGGAGCAAACATGTCACAGGCTGGGGAATTTCTCCTTGCAATAGATCCCTATGGATCACCCTCAGCTGCAATAATGCAAAATATGGAATATGCTTTTTGTATGCCTTAAATGACTATTATGAAATAATTGAATTGTGGAAGTGGATTTAAAAACCTTACGAATATAATGTGGGTTATAGTTGGATACTTCAATATGATTGAAAGACCCCAAGAGAAGACTGGGGGAACAAAATTTTAGTGGAAGGGTAATGAGAAATTTTATTGGTACAAAATGATGAGAAAACTAAAAGTTTTTGACCCACTAGCTGGTAATAAGGCAGATTATGATGGCATTTGGTATACTTGGTCTAACTTTCAAAGATGAGAGAAGAGAATTTTCTGCATGTTGGATAGGTAATATATGAACAAGGAAGCTCTCAGTTGCAGAAAGGATCCCAATGGGAGTAGTGTCAAAGTTATCCCATTTTCCTTGTCTGAACATCACCCTACTATCTCCACCATCTTTCCTATTGATAGGCCTAATCCTGTGAGAAGGAAGAGAGATGGATTTGGTCTCAACATATCCCTACTGAAGGATGAAGATATCAGTGTTGTTGTAAGTGTGGTTATGTGGTTTAACTCTTGTATTGAGAAGCATGATAGTGCAATTAAGAGGTGGTCACAAAACATTAATTCTTGGAAGACAATGTTCCAAGTTGTTGGGAAGAAGAAGGCCAAGACTCAAGGAGAGAGGAGTATGATCTTCATAACTCACTGTGTGAGGAAGAGAGGAGGATACAAGGGGATCCAACTAGCTTGGAAGTTGTGGAAGCCTTAGCCCACTCTAGGGACGCCCTCGGGAGATTACAAAATAAGAAGATCCAAGGGGAAAGGACTAGGTCAAGAATCAATGGCTCAATCTTGGGGATAAAGGGTCAAAGTTCTTTCATTTCCTCAAGAGTAAGGAATCTAGAGATAGAATTGACTTCCTTTGTGAAGATGGAAATACTATGAGATCACAGGATGCCATTCTGCATACCTTTTCCTCCTATTGTAAAACTTTATTCACCACTAAATATGTTAACCAGTCCATGGAAGAGGCAAGGGATAGCATCAAGGGAATCATCCCCAAAGAAGTGTCGGATGAGGATATTGATTTACATGGTAAGGACATTATATTTGAGGAGATAAATAATGTCATTCTCAAAATGAGTAATGACAAGGCCCCTATGCTAGATGGGCTACCTATGGAATTCTATAAATAAAACATCTCATGGATAGGAGAAGAGTTATTGTAGGTGTATGAGGAGGTCATGGAGAAGAAATCCTTGGGCTATGAGATCAAGTTGGGGCTTGTTAA
The DNA here is from genome assembly GCA_018584345.1 of Thuja plicata. Lineage (NCBI taxonomy): Eukaryota > Viridiplantae > Streptophyta > Pinopsida > Cupressales > Cupressaceae > Thuja > Thuja plicata. The sequence goes on along the minus strand of MU223350.1, from coordinate 946,631 downwards.
ATGCATCCCAAAAGATGGGGATAGAACTCTGATAAAGAACTGGAGACCTATTACCCTATTGAATGTTTCCTACAAAATCCTAGCTAAAGTGTTGGCTTTAAGGATTGAAAATATATTGCCACAAGTTATTACCTCTTCCGAAATAGGATTTGTTAAGGGAAGATACAACCTAGAAAATCTAATAACCTATTGGGAAGCCATGGATTGGGCTAAGGCTTCAAACCAACAAGTTGGAATGCTGCTAATAGACTATGAGAAAGCCTATGAAATAATTGAATGGAAATTCATCAACATGATAGTTGACAGTTTGGGATTCCCACCTACATTCTCTCACATGGTTTCTACACTCATGAATGGGGCACTATCTATAGTGGAAATTAATGGGGCCAGATCTGAATAGTTTGAGCTTACTAGATCTATCAAACAGGGTTGCCCTCTTGCTCCATCTCTCTTTGTTATTGTTGTTGACTCCTAGCACTACCTCTTGAGAGATGATATCCTCTCTCCCAAAGTTAGAGGCATTATCCTTCCTAATAATGAAGAGTTGTCCAATATCCAATTTTCAGATGACACAACCATTATCTTTTACTTGAAGGAGGAGAATATGTGTAACCTCATGAGAAAATTGGACCTACTTAGTGTTGCCTCGAGTAGCAAGGTTTCTTTTGAAAAATCAATCTTGTTGGGGGGTAAAAGCGCAATAAATTGTCACATTTTAAGCTAACTTGATTGACTCAGCCCAGTTAGACTCGGCCCAGTCAGACTCAGCCAAGTCCACGTAGGTGCCACGCGGCACTGAATGGTGTCTACGTGGCCTAGTAGGCTCATATGTGAGCCATTGCAAGGGCTAGTAGGACTCGGGTGAGTTTGACTAGGCCGAGTCTACCTAGGTACCATGCCATGTTGGTAGCCAAACCTCCAAAACCAAAACAAAAATAGAAGTTTGCACTTCTGATATTCCATTCTCTGCTCAAAATAGAAAATGTCAAAAAACTAAAAGTACCCTTTTCTAGATCTCAGAAAGACTTCTTTACATGTAAATTTCATATTGTTTCGACTATAAAACATTCAACAAATTTTCTAAAAACTACATGTAGGTATATAAAGCTTTGAGAAGTCGTTGATTCAGAAAATATAAAAAAATGCTAAATCAATTCAGAAAATTTTAAAAATTATATAAAACACTAGAGAAGAGATTCCTCTTCAATAATGTGTAATTTATTTGGTTTTTGGTATAGTTTTGATACGGGAAAAGTGGCGGGAGATAAAAAAAAATTGTTGATTTCAAGTAAGTTCAACTTTGAATACTTATAACGGGAAAACTATAGATCGAAAACACTTCTTTCTTTTTTCTGCACTAGCTATACATGTCATCTAAAACATATTCTGAAATTGGAGGAAAAACAATGTTTTACTTATAATGATTTGGCGGGAAGTAAACTCCCTGATTTGCAGTGTATTTTTCAGGAAATGAAAAATAGACCTAAAATTTTCAAAAAACATACTTTTTTTTGTTCAATTTAAAAAAAAAAAAACATAGGCATAAAATTCATCCTATTTGACACATTTCATCAATTTACATCATCTTCAAATTCTCAATAAAAATGTGACTTTTATGCCTTTGAAGTTTTACAGTTTTGGTGTTGTTAACCTTTTCCTTTGAAAAAGGGTGACAGTTTATTATGCTTTTACCCTGGGTTGCAAGGAGGTCCCACCTAAGTGGTGTAGCAAATTCTCTATTTCTTGGAGGGGCTAACCACATGGTTAGGTACCTAGGGATCCCCTTTGCAATCAACCCTAATCTGAAAGATATGTGGGAGTGGGTTAAAGGCAAGATTGAGAAAAATTTGAACAAATGGAATAATCAATTCCTTTCAATCGCTAGCAGGTTTCAAGTATGCCAAAAGATCCTATCCTCCTATTCCATATACTATTCCTCAATGTGGTTTCTCAATCGGGGGAAAATCAACTACATCCAGAAAATCATCAGAGACTTTCTTTGGTCAAATGGGAAAGGTAACAAAAAGAGACATGTTGTTAGGTGGCTAGAATGGTGCACCAGGAGTAAGGATCTTGGAGGATTTGGTCTGAAGGATATGAGGATTCAAGGAATTTCTATTTTAGTCAATTGGATTGCCAAGGCTACCTAAGGAGGGGAGCCTTGGAAATTCCTTGTCATAAATAACATTAGTAGATTCATCCCAATCCGAGCAAAATCTTGGAAGGGGCTCCACTTGAATGACCTCCTTGCAGTAAAATTTGGTCTAAGATTTGAGGGGTACAGTGTGTAATCACCCAAAAATGGTCTAGTAGACTATGAGCCCCTTTATAAACATTAAAATTTAAATACTAGACTACATCTTGTTCTTAATCAATTTTGCATATTTATTTAATCTCTTATTTTATTGATCAAATCACCATTTAATCATTTATTTGATTATGTCCTAAAGTTTGACCACTTTATCCTAAGCTTTATTTAATTAAGAGAACATGCTTCCTTTTAATTAAATGAAAAATCTTTTAATTAAATAATAAAATCCACCTTATCCTATGTGTGCACATGAAAAAGGAATTTCCTAATTTAAAACAAAAAGAAAAAGACTTTTTGTCTACACATTGAATGCGCACTTTCCAAGATGAGTGGAATCTCCTTTTGCCTCTTAATCTCTTCCACAAATATTTTTGCCTCTTAACCATGTCCGTTGATTTTGCCTCTTAAGAATCTTGTGCACCAAACTCAAAATGAGAATTTTTCTCAACCCTTGGATTTTGCCTCTTAAGCTCTACCGTTCATTTCTCTTTAAAAGTAGGCTCCCTCCTCACTCTTGAAAAAAGGATGATAGATTACTCACTCATGTTATTGTTATGCTATCACTTTATTTACTTGAATTTTTAGAGAATTATTGAGCACTCTTGAATTCTAGATTGGTAATTCCTTATTGTATTTAGCTTAAATCACATAGCTTAACTAGGAGGTATTGTAATCTTGCTAGATTAGCTTTTTTTTCCTTGTTCTTGCATTTGCATCATAGCTTAGTTCTTGCATTTCATCTTAGATTATCTCTCATTTGCATCATCATTTGAATCTTCCTATGGTGCACCTTGCAAGGTCTTTTTCTTAAGGTTCATTTGAGAGCCACCATTCGTACTATCTTAGATTCTTGCATGTCATAGATAGGAATCTATAAGCCGCTTCTTGAGACTTCCTTCTTCATGGATTCTCTCAAGTGTAATGGTTTATAGAAGTGTGTCATTTTGATCACACATTTTTGGCGCCCACCATGGCACTCATGCCCCTGATTTTCTTTCATTTTATTCACATTTTCAGATTGTCTAATCTTTACATGGTTGTTTTATTGAAATTTTTCAAGGCTAACCCTTGTGCAGGTTGAGTTGAAGACAAAATCCTAGGGTTTATCTGAAAGATTTGATCATATCTCACAAATGGCTTGGATTTTGGGTCAAAAAATTTTACTGCAGGTTAAGGATGGTTCAAATGTGTCTCAATCCGAAAATCAAATTTTTTGGATCATTTTTCTGTGAGTTATAATTTCTTTATGCTGATTTTCAAAAAAATTGCATATTTTTCAGAAAAATTTATATTTTTGGAAAGATCGGGAAATTCTACATAGGGTATGTTCTTTTTGTTTTTGGTTTTCATGAAAAATAATGACTTAAAAAATCGATCTTTGAACACTTATTTGTTTTGATAAATAGGGTCCCTAGGGCACAAATCAGAAAATATTGCTAAATTTTTTCCATTTTTGGAAACCTCTCAGATTTTTAGCAAGGGTCTCTTCTTTATATTTCTATTTTTGGGGCCAAAATTATAGCAAACAAATCATATCTTGTTGAATAGGTCAAAGGCAAACAAAAAAAATGTGAAGAGCTTGCACTTTATTTCCAACTTCATTTCATTGCATATTGCATTCTAGGGTTGCTAATTAGGTTTTATAGCAGGGTTTTGATATTTTTGTTTGTCTTCTAACAGTGTTTTTGAAGAAAGTTTGGCTAAGACAAAAGCATTAAGACTACTAATCCATTTTCTTTGCAGGACGTTGTTGAAGACTTGAAAAATCTAAAACTACTCACATCATTTGTTTTGTAGGTTTCCTTGGAGATACAAACAAATTTTGTGTCTTTGATTATTCATTTTTTTAGGCACCTAGCTTAATTAGGAAGGTTCATTTCTTTTGGTTGGTTGAGTAGTAGGAGAGTATGCTCTTATCTCTTTAGAGATAATCAGAAATCTAGACCTACTTGATTCATCACTTAGAAATAAATCTTGGGTAAATGAACATGTGCTTGATGTGTTTGGGAGACACTGTGGAGTAGGAGAGTATGCTCTTTTCCTTATGGAAAATTAGAAATCTTGACCTCTAATAGCTATCCATTTACTTTTCTTGCATTTACCTTTAGAGGGTCTGCCAATATAGAAATATTTTGGGAATGACTCAAGTGGTGAACAAGCGAACCCAGCTACTCCACCCCACTACAATCAAAAGATTCCTTCAATCTAAAGAGAGGGAAGACTTGGATATTTTCTATTCCTAATGCCTCTTCATGTGTATGGCCTATTTTCCTCAATCTTGCTAAGCAAGACTACATTTGACTAGGTGCTTGTAGGGCCATCTTGGTCTCAATCTTCTTTACAAGACTACAAGGGGAGTACATTCAACTTGTATAGGGCCGAGAGGTCTCAATATTTCTTGCAAGACTATGCATTTTGAGTGCTTGTAGGTCTATAGACCTCAATTTCGCTTGCAAAACTACAAGGGATAGTCATGAACGGATGTCCTTACTAGACATTTTTAGATAGAAGCTACCCGACTCACCTCTGAAAGTATCATAATCTTTGTGCAAGGATCGATCCAAGTGGATTACCCGGATCCCCTAGAGATTTTACACTCACCATATGTATTCCCAAGGGTGTTCTAAAGCATGAGTGTGGCATGAGGGAGCCTATGCAATTAAAACATTGAGCCTCTTTTCAAAACCCGCAACATGCATAGTCTAGGAAAAAGCCAACATCACTTTTGTGTGAGGCGAAGAAATGTCAAGTGTGGGAAAATATTTTGATGCTAAGCCAAATTGTCCTTAGGTAGCTTATGTTTTATGTGTCTTTGATCATATTAAGGCCCATGGAAATCATTTGAACATACACATGACGATACTACTCATACGTTTTTTTCGTTGAGACCTCACAAATGCTTGTATCATGCAAGGTTGCTTTGATCATGCAAGGTTTCTTTGATCATGCAAGGTTCCTTTGTCCCCTGCTTGATTGTTTGAAGACTACTATATGTATCACATTTGCTTTGAAAAAATGATTCTAAACTTCAAACTTTTTGTTACAATTGAAATTTCTTACTGTCACAAACTGCTAATCGGTAGAAACAAGGTTTTTGACTCAAAAAATTGGTCTTTTATATTTTTTGTCTCAATCTCGCCTGCACTAGTGAGAAATATTACATGATTGTCATCTTGTTTACTGAGGTATGTAGTACAATTTTTTATCAGAGTGGGTTTGGCCTTAAATTTTCTCTTAGCTGGTTTAGGAATCTTATACTTGACTATTTTTTATCCCTTGGTCTGAGACTAGCAAGTTAGGGACTATTTTTAGCTAAAAAGGATCACCTAGATACCTTGGTTACATTCTTGATTAGTAAATTTATTCACTTGTCTATCTCTCTTGGTTGTTTCTTTCTTGGCTTTGACGTTATTTCTTGACTTGATTCACAAGTGTCGTACACAGGGATCTTACCCACAGCTTGGGCACTTTTTGGTAAGTAATCTTGATCTTATGTTACTCTCTTTTACTTTTTGACAAGTGAACACTTTTATTTTCTAAGGTGTACATCAAGTTGTCTTGTGTCATCTTAATTATCTCTTTACATTCTCATTCATGCCAGTAACAACTAGGTATCAGATTGATCAAGGAAAGCAACCTCAAATAAGCTTTGACGAATTACCTTTTCCTACTAGGTGTCAGCATCATCAAGACAAAGAACCTCAAATTACCTTTGACAAAGAGGGGGATAGTACCTAAGCTTGGTATGATCCTTTTGGAAGCACCTTTGATAGTACCTGTGAGAAACCTCTTGCCTCATCAAGATCTGAAAATAGTTTATCTCTCACCATGTCTAGAGAGGAGCATAAGAAGCGATTGAATGATCTCTTTGAACACAATCAAAGTTTAAGACAAATGGAGTTAGAAAGAAAGGCTTACATGGAGGAACAAGCAACCCGTTTCTCTCAATAATTCAATAGAAATTTCCTTGGGAATAATAGAAATAACACACCTCAAGGATCTCCCCCAAGGCTACAACACAATGGATTTGATTCACCTCCAAGATCTTCACATTCTAGGTCTAACTCTCAACATGGAAACAATGCGGAGCATGAGATTACTGAAGAAGAGATCCTAAACTTTCAACAAGATGACCATTATCAAAGTTTGATGTTAAAAGTATTGGAACAAAATGGTGATCAATATTTCATGCACTTGGCTTCTAAAGGGCTGAAACTCCCTCATGAATTTGATGTTGATGGATTGATTCGAAGAAGAGAACCCCACCTTTGGAAGTTGCCATCAAGGAAATACAAATTTTGAAAAATGAAATGTTAAACTTAAAAAGGGAAAAGGAGAAGCCTAAGTCATCATTTTCTATGGAGTCCATATGTGCTCTACCTTTTTACAAGAGTCTATACATGATGCCTTTTCCAAGAGATATCGAGATTCCTAAGTATGACAAATGTGATGGAAATGGGGATCCACATGACCATGTTCGACAATTCTATGCCTTGAGTATGAACTTTATGCATGATGACACTTATCTTATGAGACTCTTTCCTAGCTAGGAGTCTAAATGGCCAAGCTATGGAGTGGTTCACAAAAATCACACCTCCACTCAAGTCTTTTGATGAGTTAGTGCAAAGGTTTATTCAAAAATACTCTTATAATATTCAGCCAATGTGAAAATGCTTGACCTATGCAACATCAAACAAAAACAAGGTGAACCTTTTGTTACATTATTGCAAACATGGAGAAAAATACACTCAAGATACCCATGACAACTTCCATAAAATGAGAAGATTGATATCTTTGTTAATAATCTCATACTTGAGTTGTATTATGATCTTAGAAAGCAAGTATTTTTCACCTTTAATGATATGATTGAAAGTTCTTTTCGAATAGAGGATGTTTTGGTCAAAAAGGGTGAGATCACATTGGGCAAGGACAAGTCTAAAAATGGTAATAGATATAACAAAGACAAGAATAATCCTTGGAATAAGAACAAGCATGTGGTCAATGATGGTGTTGTTGATGAGCCTAAGCCTAAAGAGCCCATTTTTAACTTGGCTAGGGCTATCCTAGCAACCGAACAACAAGGAGGTGCAGGATCTAATGATTCTAATAAGGCTAAATCTTCATGGGCACCTAGGCCTAAACGTGATTTTTCCCCCTTGGGAGATTCATATGATGTGATACTTACGACTTTACTTGACAACAAGATTATCACACTACCTGAATATGCTAAACCATACGAGCTAGAAGTGAAACCTAAGCGGTGGAATGACAATCATTAATGTGAGTATCATAAGAACAAAGGACACAAGACCAACAATTGCATAAAGTTGAAACATGTCATTCAAGATCTTATTGAAGATGTAAAATTTGGAGTGGATGGTCTTTTTAAGAATTCTGATCATATGACCTTTAAAGAACCTTCCCTAAGTATGAAAAAGAAGAAACATCAAAGAAAGATGAGGGAGCTTAGATCAACTATACTTATATGAACAGTGAAAAAGATATCAATATTCTTGAACCTATGATTGAAAATGTTAACATGGTGAGACCTAATGGACCCAACTATGATTCAGATATTGATGAGGCACCTAAGGTTATCTTGAGAGGTGTTGGTTCTTCCACACAATCCCAATCTTACATTGAGTGTAATCACATGATCATGCTTAGAGGTGACCACTCTCCTTCACATAGGGAAATTTTGAATGTTGTCACTAGGAGTCAACCCAAGGTTATACTTAGAGGTCCTAATTCTTCCAAGAAAACTAATCCCAAGAAAATGGCATCCTCTTCCAATCAAGCCTCTACTTCCAGTAAGTCAAACTACAATCTAGTAGATCAACTTCAGCGTACTCCAGTCCAGATTTCAATCTTTGAGTTGCTAGAGTTATCACCTATATACAACGAGATCTTAGAGAAAGCTTTACAAATAGAAAATGTCCCCAAAGACATTGATATTGGTCAATTTCAGACCATGGTTAATCACATTGCTACTCCGCATTACGTTTCATTTTCTGAAGAAGATGACAAGTCTTTAAGTCACCCCCATAACCTTGCCCTACATATTGAAATCCAAATCTACTGAACCCAAGTCAAACGTGTGCTAATAGATAATGGTGTTGGGTTAAATATGTGTTCTTTCAGTGTGATTGAGTTTTTGGGATTGTCAGAGTTCACCATTTATCCAAGGAAGAAGATTACTATTAAAGCCTATGATGAAGTTGAAAGGTCTTCCAAAGGATTGGTTGTGTTACCTATTTGAGTTGGTCCAGTAGAAAAAGATGTGGTTTTTCAAGTTCTTGATATTCCCCTTGCTTACAACATATTTCTAGGGAGACCATGGATCCATGATATGCAATTTATTCCCTCTACCTACCATCAATGTATAAAGTTTCCCTTCAACGGTATCGAAGTTTCCATTTCGGGGGATAATTCTATGTCTATCAATATACTTACTGTTGAAACCTTAGTACCACACAATAGAGCTACAGATGAAACCAAGACTACTCTTGTTGATTGTGAGAAGAAGTTAAAAATACTAGACACTGGAATGGGGAAATATCGTTTAGACTTCATTGCTACACTCCCAGTCTCCCCAGATTCTTGTGGAAAACCTTCAGAGGATAAGAAACCTTTGTCTTCCGTTATGACATGTTATGGGACCTTTGTCCAATCCTCTGTATCCCTAGAAGATGAAAAATAAGAACAATCTATTAGGGAATGGATCTATAGAGAAAAGGAACGTGAGGAAGTTGTGCTTAATACTGCAGTATCTCCCAAAAGATACGAAAAAGGCTATGAATTCCTAGCTAGGATGGGTTACCAAGGTCATGGTCTTTCAGAACCTTTGAGTCACACAAATTGAAGGAAATCTAAAGATAAGACTAGATTGGGATTCTCTAATGCACAACCTATTTTTGACCAATCTCCTGATAATTCTAATGATAGCAAATCTGAAGAAGATATTGTACCTACTCAGACTTTTAACCAAGATGGGGAAAACTGTGTTCCCTCTACTTCCATCCTTTAGAATGAAGAAGGGCCTTCACTAGAACATGATGATGAAGCTTCTAAATCACACCAAAATGACGAGTAATATGTTGAAGGTCCTAATAGAGAACGTATTCACCAAAATATGGCATGATTGCTACAAAGAGAAAATAGTACTAACTCACAAGAATATGAATGGGATTCTCTCTCATTTGAATCACTAGAAGTGGGAATAGATTTTGTGCATACTTATGCTAACCAAACTGAAGTGGTCAACGAGTCACCCGTAGGTCCTGACGAAATGAACTTATATGTTGCTTTCATTGATCAAGTTAACCACGCTGGGAATCAGATAGATCTAGGTACTTTTGAGGGAGGCCTTATAGACTTTAAACATATTTTCACTGGAGATGACCTTCCCCGCATCAATTATTTGGAGCTTGTCACTTCCCTTCCACTTATGTACCCTAACCTTATTGATTGGTCACAACAGAACCAGCAGCCTACATTACCTTCTTTCCAAAATGACTATAAAATAGCCTGCTGCCTCAATGTTATTGAGCCTGTAGTTTCTTCCTCCAGTGAACCAACAACAAACATGACTACGACAAATATCAAGTACCTTAGTCATAAAATAAAAATAAATTCAAAAAATAATAGGCGCTCTGATGGCGAAAACCACTTTGTGGTGGTGTTAGAGCCTAAAAATGTTAACACAAAAGACGTATCTAAGGGTGAAAACCTCTTTGAGGCGCTCGAGGATGAGGTACTTAGTAGTCTGCCTATTTATTTTCAAGATAGATCTTCAATCTTGATAGAGCCAACACAGACTATAAATCTTGGGACAACTGAAACACCTTAGATCATACATTTGGCTCAGACTCTGTCAACTGATGAAAAGCAACAGTTCACTAAGTTCTTCAAGGAAAAGAAATTTAATTTTGCTTGGACATATGAATATATGCCAGGGATGGACACTAATCTAATTATGCATCATCTATCTATATCTCCTGGTGTTAATCCAGTCAAACAGAAATTACGAAAGATGCATCCACACATAGCTCTCCTGGTAAAAGCTGAATTAGAAAAACTCTTGAGTGTTGGATTTGTACGAGCTATAGCTTATGTTGAATGGGTCTCAAACATTGTATCTATGTCTAAACATGATAAATCCAGTCGTGTATGCACTAATTTCTGAGATCTTAACAAAGCTTTCCCAAAAGATGACTTTCCACTGCCAAACATAGACATGATAGTGGATATGACTGCGGGTTACGAAATGTACTCTCTCAAGGATGGTTTCTTGGGGTACAATCAGATTAAAATAGATCCTGAAGATCAAGAAAAGACTACCTTCACATGTGCATGGGGAACCTTTTGTTGGAACGTCATGTCATTTGGCCTCAAAAATGTCGGGGCTACCTATCAAAGAGCTATGACTACCATCTTTCATGACATGATGCATAGAAATATGGAATATTGTGGATGATACCTTGGCAAAATCTAAAAAAGGAACACACATCTTGACGACTTGAGTTTAATCTTAGATAGAATGGAACAATTCCAACTTAGATTAAACCCTAAGAAATGTGCTTTTGGAGTCACTTCACGAAAATTACTTGGATACGTCATTTTAGCTAAGGGAATAGAGGTTGACCCTGAAAAGGTCCAAGCTATAATGGAGATGCCTCCTCCCAAAAATATAAGTCAATTAAAGAGCCTACAAGGATGCCTTCAGTCCATCATGAGGTTCATATCTCAACTTGATAACAGAGCTCAACCTTTTAATAAGAATCTACACAAAGGAGCTTCATGTACATGGAATGAGGAATGTGAGAAAAACCTCAATCAGATCAAGGAATATTTGGCCAAACCTCCAGTATTAATGCCTCTTATTCCAGGGAAACCTCTTATTTTGTACATCTCAGCTACAACCACATGCTTGGGGTCATTATTGGCACAACAAGATGAACATGGGAAAGAAAGAGCTATTTATTACATCAATTGAACATTAGTAGCTTATGAAATCAATTAGTACAATTTTGAAAAAGCTTGCCTTGCAGTGGTGTTTGCATCTCAAAAACTCAGACATTATATGTTAGCACATACTACACAGCTTGTCGCAAAAATTGATCCTTTGAAATATTTACTAAATAAACCTACTATTACCCCTAAATGGATGATTATTCTCTCTAAATTTGACATTGAGTATGTTGATCCTAAGGCCATAAAAGGACAAGCAATTGTTGATCAACTAGTTGAATTCCTTCTACAAGATGATGCCCCTATACAAACTAATTTTCCTGATTCATCCATTATGTATGTGACTGAGCGAACATGGAAGATGTTCTTTGATGGATCTCACACACAGAATGGTGTTGGAGTTGGTGTTTTGTTTGTCACACATCATGGATACACTATCCCAAAGTAATATAAGTTGTTATTTCCTTGCATGAACAACATAGCAAAATATGAGGCTTTGACAAATGGGATTAAAATGGCTATTGAATGGAGGATCACTGAGCTACTGATTTTTGGAGACTCTCAGCTCATTATAAATCAAACTAATGATGACTATCAAACCAAAGATGAGAAATTGATTTCTTACAAGAAGATGGTTGATGATCTCAAGAACTACTTCACTTTTTTCACATTCCAACAAATCCCTAGAGCCAAAAATAGGGCGGTTGATGTCATGGCCACTTTGGCTTCTATCTTACAATTGGAAGAGCATGAGTTCAGATTTTAATTCCTGCTGGAAGAACTACACTACCCTGCCTATGATTCCCCTGACAATCGCGTCATATGTACCGTGATTGGTCATGAATCCTCTCGATATGCTAAAATTTACTCTTACCTGCGTGACCAAGTCATTTCTGATAACCTAACCCGTAATGAGAAACGACAACTCATTCGCTATACCCTCATCTCTAGTGACTTGTTTAGGAAGGGTCCAGACATAACACTTCTTAGGTGTCTAGAGAAAGATGATTATGAACATGCATTAGTTGAAGTCCATGATGGTCTATGTGGGTCCCACTCTAATTATCTTGCACTAACTCAAAAGCTATTGAGGGTTGGTTATTATTGTCCTATTATGCAGACAGATGTCATGTGCTATGCTAAGTCTTGTAAGATGTGTCAGATACATGGGAATTTGATCCATGTTCCTAGCAGGGAACTTATTCCATCTATTACACATTGGCCTTTTCAGCAGTGGGATTTTGATTTGGTGGGTCAAATACATCCTAACTCATCTAGTGGACATAAGTTTATTATTACTGCAACAAAATATTTTACAAAGTGGGTTGAGGTTGTTCCTCTTTCAGTTGCTACTGGGAAACAAGTGTCTTTGTTCATCCTCAATCATATCATTTGTCGCTATGACATACCTTCCTCCATAGTTATTGCTAATGGAGGACAATTCAAAAACAAGGATCTCAAGCAGTTATGTAAACAATTCAAGATTAAACAACACTGGTCCTCAATTTATTACCCTCAAGGTAATGGTTAGGTTGAAGCTTCTAATAAGACACTGCTGAAAATTTTGCACAGAACAGTCAACAAATCAGGAAGAGATTGGCACTTACAAATTAATCTTGTACTATGGGCCTAAAGAACTAGCATTCGCACACCTACTGGAGCTACCCCCTTTGCACTTGTTTATGGATTTGAAGTTGTCTTACCCCTTGAGGTTGAGATACCTTCCCTAAGAGTCTCATTAAAGGGTCTCATCACAGATGACGGCTATAGAATCGTGTGTATACAAGAGCTAGAACTTCAGGATGAGCGTAGAAGAGATGCATTTGACCATGACATGAGGGTATATCAGAAAAGGATGTCACAAAGCTATAAAAAAAAGGTTCATTCTAGAGAACTTCAGGTTGGAGATCTTGTCTTGAGAGAGAATCCCAAAAATCAACAGAACATAGCACAAAAAGGGAAGTTTGAACCAAATTGGTTAGGTCCCTACATAGTTACTACTACTTTTGGATATGGTGCCTATCAGTTTTCTACACCTAAGGGAGAACAGCTCCCTGAACCTATCAACATCCTTCATCTGAAGAAGTTCTACGCATGATGCTCCAGAGCTTTGTAAATATTTTAAATGTCCTGAAAAAAGATCTAAAAATCATAAAATGTCCTAAAAAAAAAAAATCAAAAAAAAATTGATATATGATCCTGAAAAAATCCTTTAAAAAGCATATATAAAGTCCTGGAAAATTATCATCCTGGTGAAAACCTAGCAATAGGCGCCTTGATGTATCTTCAAAAAAAGAGAAAAAAAGAGAAAAAGAAAAAAATGTGTGCCTTGGTGAAAACTTGGAAACTGGCGCTACTTGAAACTCGTGCGCTTATGTCTATCGTCTTGTCACTTTGCACTCCAAACCCTTCCGACTTCCATCTCTAATCTCTTTGGTCTGGGATTGGTCTTTGTCTAGGGCTAGGGGGCATAAACTGTATCCTCCTTTGGTGTGTGATGATGTTTCTTAGTGGCTCACCCCCAACAGTGTTTCTCAACACTTCCTTTGACATCGAGTGTTTCTTAACACTTATCAGATATGCTACCTTGAGTTGATGCTTTGTCAACAGTCTAGGATTGTGCGATATTTCTCACCTGCAGGCATGAGTTCTAGCGATTCAGTGCTTATTCCTTTTTATTTTCACACTGCGCTTAAACTGAAATGACTGAGACATATTATGACTTATTTTCTTTATGCGTTGACTGATTATTGATTTTCACTGAATATTCCCTCCTTAGTCTCTCCATGATGTTATGACTAGAGAACTAAGGACATGGGGCATGTTTTCTTTGGTTTCTGTCTGTGGGTATCGCTTTGGTGATCCTGGGTGTCTCTTACGTTTACCCCTTGGACACTGGGGAGATCTAGAGCTATATCCTTGACTATTACATTGAGTTTGCTTACGCACGAACCATTCAGGTCATCCTGGACTCTTATTCATTGATGCTTGTGGTTACTTGCAACATTAACTTGCAAACAGTGTTCAGGTCATCTTGGCCCTTATGCCTCGGTGCTTACATGTGTTTCCTACATTCTATCTAATAGAGATCATATTCATATCTTCATAGTTGTGCTTTCACTAATTATGGTTGTATGATCTCGCGATGTCCCTGAATAAGGCTCGATGATAAAAACAAGGACCTATCTAATTGACCCTTGCAAATCGCACTTTGCATCTTCATAGTAGTTTGCATTTTTAGGGTTCATTTCTAGTTTGAATTCGAGTTAGGAGAAAGCCTCCTTCATCATTTCAGATGGATAGCCAGCCGCGCTCAATCATGTACCTTCCCTATCGATCATTGTATTTTGACCTAAATATTCAAAGTCTTGGATTTCAAAAATTGGACCCTTACCTAATTTTGACGTCTTGGATCCATTTTCTTGATCGAAATCGAAATCCGACTTCATCTTGATTGTCAAAATTGCATTTTAAAATTCTTTTCTTATAGGCGCAGTTAACTGCCCCTTTGAGGCTAATCTCTTGAATCTTTTGAGGCAATCACCATTTCTCCTTCTGCATCGTCATTTCATCACCTTTCTTCTTTGTTTGACCTAATGCTAATGTTATACCTTTTTGGTCAACCTTATTCAAACTGGGGCAAATTTTCATCACCTGGTGGTCAAACTTGGTCTTGCGCGCTTATCAATCATATTGAACCTTATCTTATCCTGATTTGATCAAATCTATCTAATTTATGCATCTCCTCTACCTCATTTCGATTTCAATCTCGAGGGGGCAGGAATAACCTATCTTTCAAAGCTGCAAATTGATTCTGGCATCTTATTGTCTTATCTTTCAATCTATATTTCAATGTTCAGTTTTGCTTACTATGTATTGGAATCTTGGTATCTTTGCTAGTTCTCATTTGATCAAGTTCGGGATTAGTTGCCTTAATGTGCTTCGTTCGATCAAGTTTGGAGTCAGTTCTCTATCAGTTACCTTGACATCATCTTTCTTTGACCTAATGTGTTCCTAGATCGCTCACACATTAGTCAAAGAGGGGCAAATGTAATCACCCAAAAATGGTCTAGTAGACTATGAGCCCTTTTCTAAACATTAAAATTTAATACTAGACTACATTTTGTGCTTAATCAATTTTGCATATTTATTTAATCTCTTATTTTCTTGATCAAATCACCACTTAATCATTTATTTGATTATATCCTAAAGTTTGACCACTTTATCCTAAGCTTTATTTAATTAAGAGAACATGCTTCCTTTTAATTAAATGAAAAATCTTTTAATTAAATAATAAAATCCACCTTATCCTATGTGTGCACATGAAAAAGGAATTTCCTAATTTAAAACAAAAAGAAAAAGACTTTTTGCCTACACATTGAATGCACACTTTCCAAGATGAGTGGAATCTCCTTTTGTCTCTTAATCTCTTCCACAAATCTTTTTGCCTCTTAACCATGTCTCTTGAGAATCTTGTGCACCAAACTCAAAATAAGAATTTTTCTCCACCCTTGGATTTTGCCTCTTAATCTCTATCGTTCATTGCTCTTTAAAAGGAGGCTCTCTCCTCACTCTTGAAAAAGGATGATCAATTACTCACTCATGTTATTGTTATGCTATCACTTTGTTTACTTGCATTTTTAGAGCATTCTTGAGCACTCTTGAATTCTAGATTAGTATTTCCTTATTGTATTTAGCTTAAATCACATAGCTTAACTATGAGGTATTGTAATCTTGCTAGATTAGCTTTATTTTCCTTGTTCTTGCATTTGCATCATAGTTTAGTTCTTGCATTTCATCTTAGATTATCTCTCATTTGCATCATCATTTGAATCTTCCATTCTATGGTGCACTTTGCAAGGGTATTTTTCTTAAGGTTTATTTGAGAATCACCATTCACACTATCTTAGATTCTTGCATGTCATAGATAGGAAGCTATAAGCCGCTTCTTGAGACTTCCTTCTTCATGGATTCTCTCAAGTGTAATTGTTTATAGAAGTGTGTCATTTTGATCACACACAATGTTTTCAAATCCATTTGGAAGAGCTAGAGCTATGTGAGGAGCCAGGTTTTTGGGAACAACTTGTTTGATCACAATAATGAGATATGTGGTGAGAGATCGGTGTGGTGGAATCTCTCTCATGGTAACAAACCTCTTGCACTACTTCAAGGTTGCTCTGCAAATAGACAAACCTCTAAAGGAATCAATTATTTTCAAGACATCATACAGGAGGGTCATCTCATCAGCTGGAATGATCTAGTTAGTAGGTATGGCATTCCCCATACACAGTGGAGAACGTACACTTCCTTGAGAGAAGCTTGTGTTGCCTTAACCTACCCAAATCTTGTGGGGAACCTGTTGATAGGGTTGCCAATTTTAAGTGGCCAGATGGTACCCCTCTTCCATTGGTAAAGTCAAAGTGTGTTTACAAACTGCTCACCCACAAGCTTGACATCATTGGACACCTCAATACCAAATGGAGCCTAAACTATGACCAACTTACCTGGAGAAAATATCTTTTAAACCTCTGGCACCGTCCCATTGAACCCAAGATTGTCTGCTTCTTATGGCGCCTCCTCCTACACAAATTACCTCTTAAGGAACCCAATGGTGAACCTAATATTTGTTCTATATGTAAATGTTGTGAATCAGTATTCCATGTTTTCGTTGACTGTTTTTGCAAGAGAAGTATGGGATATCTTTGGTATGGTCTTGAACAGCAACTTCAATATATCTCATGTGATTTATGGAACAATCTTGAGTAATGATAAAACACATAAATTATTTTTGGTCTATATTTTCTGCTCTTTTGTTATGGCATATCTGGAAGCTTAGGAATGATGATTTCTTCAGTGGGAAGGCCAGGTACCTTACTGAGTCTCTGCGGAGACTCGTTTACTCTAGCATTGCCTTGCAGGTCACAGTGATTCTTAAAATTAAGGAGCATAGGTTTATCAACCTCCTCGGGGATGGAACCACAGATATCAACAAAAAGGAGGTGGCATATAGATATATTACAATCAAGGCAAGCATGGAGAAAGATGAATTTGACATTACCTTGAAAGAATTCATACAACAGCTAAAAGAGGAAGAGAAGAAGAAAAATGATAAAGAGAAATAGGGCAGAGACAAGGAGGCTCTAGCTGGCAGTGTGCAAGGACCTGCTAATGTACCTTCTGCAGAACATGCTAATGTGCCTACTGCTAATCCCATGGGTGCTTCTTTTACAGCTCCTTATGGTCCTATTACAATTTTATTTGATGCTCATGTTGTGGGTGTACCTGAGACTGCTGACAAAGGAAGGTTTTTCGATTTCTAATAGTTATGCTTGATGCATTATTATTTTGATCATATCTTATGTAATTCAATCTGAACTATGTACATCTGTAGGTTGAACACATCGTGTCTTTCAATATTAAGTTACTAAACTCTGATACTACTCAGTAATTTTTGTATGTTTATCAATTATAATCAATAGAAAAAACAAAATCTTAATTAATAATTGTCTATTTATTTTAAAATCATTTTTTATTTTTATTTAATTCATTTAAAATACTTGAAATATTATGATCATTACTAATTTAATTACTTAAAATATTTAATAAGCAGTTTATATATTTTAAAATGAATAGCTAATTCTATATAATATATTTGTTTTAATTAATTAATTAAATATAATTATTTATTTTAAGAAATAAATAATAAATATTTATTGAAATTTAAAATTAAAATTTATTATAATTTTAGACTTAATTCCAAGTTTCAAAAACATTGTTGTGATAATTCTAATAATACATAATCTTACATAGAAATAGAATTCTACTTAAAATATTTTTTTTCCTTTAAAATATTTATTATGAATACCAAATTTATAAACTCATATCAAGATACTAATACTTCTAACTTTAATATTAATATAATATTATATTGCATATAGTTCATTAAAGGTAAAGAATATTATACTACAATATTTAAAATTAAAATTATATATATATATATATA
>MU223350.1:905548-915789 GCA_018584345.1 Thuja plicata | reverse complement strand
ATGCCACTGTACGGTTTAGAGTTGATATGGGTAAGTTTTCATCATGTTTATATATGTACTGAATTACCTATTTGTTGTGTGAAATTATGAATTTCAATGCATATTAAAATTAGTAAGGAAAGGGTGTAGTATGTGGAATACCAGGAAAGGGTAGTATATTATGTTCACTACCTACCGGTAGAAATCTGGGACTTAATTGCTTTGGCCAAAGCTATGGAAACACATGTTTTCTTAAAATGTGTTGGTTATTTATGTTTCATCTTCCTGTAATCTGTGATTAGTTCTACTTAGACATACGTGGAAAGTAGTTAGTTTCACAGACACACCAGATTCCTTCCGATCCATCAGTGCCGAGAGATAGACTTCTTGGGCAGGGTCGGTGCACTCTTCATTCAGGATGAGCCCCGGGGGAGCTAACCACTCCATGGTTGGGTGGAATTAACCCCTGAACCACACTCCCGTCTCAAGATTTGCGGATGGACAGGTGTCCGATGGCTTAGGAGACCGGAGCATGTAGATGGACAGTGGTCCGATGACATCTTGGATATTGTTTAAATTGACCTTTTGGTCTTGAACATGTTGTATATATGAATAATCCTATTTATGATGTAAGGGTGCATGACGAGTTAGTCGGCATCCTGATATTGAACATTGTAATTTTTACTGATTTTGGAAATGTTAAAGTTTCAACAGAATGGTCAATTACTTTTGTGTATATTACCTTTTGTATTATGTCGAATAATTGAAATAGAAATTTAGAGATTATGTATATTTTATTTCTATATCCTGAGTTTTTATGTTGACCAGTCCATAGCGATTGACCGTCTATGACTATTGAATCGACATTCGGGAATTTTTGTCTTTTTGTGCTTATGTGGCATTTGTGGATTTCCCGGTCCTTACACTTATGACCAGTATCTCTTAGCAAATTTTGAGTGGATGTATTACCATTATGTTGTTAGACCGAAACTATGTTGTATAATGTCTAGGTACTCAATAAAAAAAGTCATTACTCGGTACTTGTGGTTAGTACATACAGGTTACAAATGTTTTTTACAATTGACACAGCTCATGTGGCCATATGTCCATGATCACACACGTAGGAAATCTCTTGGACATTCATTTTAAGTTCACTATTGTCCATTTCTGCAGAATTAATGACAACTTTTTATTGCATTCCGTGAATTGTTCTATCATTTATTTAATATTAATCTATTTTGTTCAGATGTGCACATTGGTTTATTTCCTATAGAAAGACATGTCAATTTGTGCTAGCCCGCAGTGTTTGATCTTTCTATGAATCAAAACAGAAACAACCTTTTTCAATCACAAAACGTTGCAGGAAGTGCACGTAAAGACCCACAAAGAAGTAGAAACAGACTGTCCAATATGAAAGAAAAAGCACTCCACCTGCTTCAGCCAACATTCCTGATGCTTGTGCTCATATTTATCTGGAGAATAGCAACCAGATTCAGATGGACAGTAAACCCAAACGTTGCACTTTTTTTCACCAGCTTTAGCATTCTTTGCTTGGTCCAAGCAAGCCTGACAACAGTCTGCTGCACTGTCTTTATGGTGTGTCAGACCCCATCTAACTGCAATTCCATCATAGTCCATATGAGCTTCAGCATGACATTCAATAGGAAGCATCCTGCCAGGTATAATTCCATCTTCTGCAGAAAGTGTCAAGAGTATATGTAAGTATATATAGCATCGCATTGTCTCAGGAGCTCTCTGAACTATTTCTGCCTCTGTACTTGTTACAGAGATGATAAGTAAAATACGTTTCAAACAAACCAAGTCACTATACACAAGCTTAAATTCATAATGTTCAAGCACAAAATTTATCACTTACAGACACTAATAAATCTGTAATGAACTTCTCCATTGCTGGGGTAGGGGAGAGGAACGAATAGTTGTGCAGGCTAACTTCCTCAACATGTAGCCATTACATTGAATACCGTAAGACCTCTATTTTCTTTTTTAGAAATGTAAAATGCAAACTTAGCTAACAACTATGCTTTGGAAATGTAACTCATCATGCGACTTGTCAAAATAGCATGTCTAGTGCTAAGTGTCCTAAAAATGACTTTTTAAAGATTTTACCAAAGCTCGATCTAAAAATCTCTATTAGTTGAACAAAAAGTATTGTTTGTTGTTAGAAGAAAATCACATTTTTATTTGAAATATAACTTACATGCAACCGAAATGGACCAAATACCTATACCATAAATCTTCGTTATTTCTAACTTTTATATCCAACACAAATAGACCAATAGTTGAACAGAAAAAACTATTTGTTTACAAAAAAACACATTATTATCTTTCACCAATAGTTGAACACTCGAACTTTTTGACAATCTTTCACATTTCATGGAAAAATACAAAGTATTTATTATTCTCACCTTTTATATTTGTGATAAAACATATAATTAATAGGAAATAGTCCAATCCATATACATTGCTACCCCAATAGTTGTCCACATAGAAATAATATTATTTCACTAAATGAGCATCTTTTTTTATAAATGACACACTTAAAGTGGATGGTCATAATATTCTATTTGAAACAAAAATCTATTTATTTCCTTGTTAATGAATGTAGCTATGTTTTTTTATAACATTCATACTTTCTCATGTGTTCAAGTACGGGTCCATCTTGACCAACATTAAGTTTTTTTAATTTAAATTTGGACTATTTATTTATATAGTATAATTATGTTGTAAAACTGAATATCACAAGCACAAGTGCATGTACAACAATTGGACCCTGAACAACTACCGGCCACTCTACCTAGGAGGTTCAAAATCCACCTCATTTCTTTGCGAGAATATTACATGGATATATATAAACTTTAACGAAGCTGCATGATGAAATCTGGGAGTATCAAGAGCAGGTAAGATTGTTTGTAACAAGCAGGGAAAACTAATTTATATAGGATCAAAGAAAATTGAACAATAGAACAAACAATGTGGCTGAATCTCAGGTGCTCCTCTCTGGTCTCCAACTCACAAATAATACAAGATAAACTCGGTTAAAATGGAAATGAATTCACAGGGCATCATAAATGCATTGAGGAGAAAAGGTTAGCCAAATTGGAAGATTGCAAATATCCTTAAGCATGTTTTGGCCCATTCTTGATACATTAACAGAATACACAATTCAACATGTGTATAGAGAAGCAGACTTCTAAGTCAACTTTCCTATTGACAACAGGCCAGGTAGCATCACAAGCACAAAAGCTTATGCATGGGAATCATTTGGGAATAAGTTCAATTTATACCACAATGGAAAAGAGGACATCAGAGTTGGGCTGTTGGATGATAATCATTTTTGTATCAAACCATCTGCATTGGTGAGCACAAGCAAAGGTAATCATATTTATTTATGGCGGCTCTTAAGGAACAAAAGGTGATGGGAAATAATAGCAATGAGAGATGAAAGACTCGGGATTAATGATTCATTGATGGGTAAGCATGTGTATTCGGTTTCTTAATGAGTGAAGAATCAAACAACTCGCTCACCTTCCTAAGCCATTCCAAACAGCTATTTCTCCGTCTAAGAATGGATACATGTGTCCACTTGTTCTCTAACCAGTGATACACGGCCTTTTTCAGAGGAATTTTCAAAGCATGCCTCAAAAGAATCTTTCAGACTATGGCAGAAATAGTCCATGCAATTTAGTGGGTGCTGGGCAAGGAGTTATATTAGGGCAATATTGTCATATTTACGATTTAATGGTCACTTAATGTATCTATAGTTAGTTACTTTCTATTTCTGTTTTCAGTTAACGATTGTTTCTGATTTAGAAACATCGTCTTGTAACTTGTTATTGATGGAGTCTTTCGTCTCCATTGTCAAAGATCAATTTACCATTTCATTGTATCAGAGCCGTTGAATTTTTTTGGTGAATTTTTTATCAAAAAAAATTGAGTGCATGGAAAGTAATTTTTTCAGAAGTTTTTATTTTTTTTATGAAAAAAACGTTGGAGAACTTACTGATTTTTTGCAATTACAAATCACGGATTTGTTTGCAAATCGCCAATCTTCTGCATTTCTTCAAGGGTTTCCTGTTCAAACCCGACGAAGGTGTTTTTTTGGAGAAAATCACAAGCCGCATCTGTAAGGTGCACCGTTTTTGAGGCACATTGCATCGGCAACACAAAAGAGGTTTCTTCGTTTTTTTGGGTGACATTTTTGTTAAGCGCTGCATTTTCTACAGACGCAGCGTTTTCTAGTGGACCGCACGGCATTATTTCTGCCATTTGAGGGTTTCTTGAAGTTTTTTTGCGTGTTTCTTTCCGTCCCTGCGCATTCTTTTCTTCCCACCTACATGCAGATTTCTCTCCCGCAACAGCCTTACGGGAGCCTGTTTCAGATCCATGTTGCTACTCAATACTCTGTTTTGCTCAATTTTTCTTCAAAAATCGAGAGTTTCTCTAGCTAGACAGAATATTTCTGACCCACGGTTAGGGCTTTTCTCAAACCTGTGGCTAGGGTTTTCAGAAAATCTTCTTTTTTTTGCAGATATTTTTATGTTTTTATAACAAGAACATGAGTTATCCTTATTTTTCTGACTTTTCATAAATCAAAGGTATTTTTTCTACAATCAAGTGCCTAGGGATTTGTGCCAGAAGTTTTTTTGGCTGATTTATGACAGAAAAATCAGAATTGCAGCTTTTTGAGAAGTTGATCTCATTTTTTGTGTCATTTGAAAATGGGAGGAATGGCATCGTTGACCAGCATTATGTTGGAAAGCAATCAGCGCTTCAACAGCAAGAATTACAACACATGGAAACAGCACGTGCTCACGATTTTTGAGTACCAGTGCCTAGATCAGTTTGTACTCAGTAAAAGTGCTCATCCCACAACGGCAAGCAAAGACCAAGACAACTTTGATGAGCACAATCAAGAAGCAGTTATGCTCATCAAGTTATCACTCACTGATGACATGCTTCCAAAATTGTCGTTTGGCAAGACAGCTGCAAAGATTTGGATGCATTTGAAGAATCTCCATGAACAATCAGACAAAGGCACAACATTCTTTCTAAAGGATATGTTGTTGTCCACTATGAGGGATGACAAGTTATCTTTGAAGGAGCATCTTATTGTTGTGCCTTGCACACATGCCCCGTCGTAGAAAAGGACCGCCAAATCTTCTTGTCGAGTCTTTAGGTTAGTTTAGATTTGTGTATACTCGCTCTACATTCTGCATTTCTTTCTTGGCACTTTAAAACATGGAGAACACCTTGCATAAGCATAGATCAGGTCAAGTCCAACCTTGGACCCCATCTAGGATTAAGATGGAAGGGGAATAGTAACAACAAGAAGTCTCAAAATAGAAAAGAGTATTCAAGATGAAGCAATTTGGGAATATGAACCATCACAATCAATTGGGCAATGTTGAGTATCAAGAGATATTGTTGGAGATGGAGACTATTTTAAGATGATGGAGAGGTGAAGAGAGATAAGGATGAAGAAGGCTTTCATAGGTCCATCAAGAAATAGGAGATGCGTTTGGAATCGATTTGAGAAATAAGGGAGTGAAGCCAAGGAGAAATTTAAAAGTTGGGATTTTGATTGTGATGAAGTCATCACTATCTTATAGACAATTACAAGAGCTGTCCTCCAAGCTGAGAAGGAACAAATTTCGGACAACTGGAGGCTTAAGGAAACCTAGGACAAGCATGGAGAGATGATCCTTAGACCTTGGAAGGCGATTTGCAAACATGAAAATGGATAATTTGAAAGGAATCAAGTTAAGTTGGGAGTAAACATGCATAAAGACAAGAAAATCAGAAATCTGATCAAGGAGAGACACACTAGGAATCAGGCAAGAACAATCCTAGGATGAGTTTGACAACTTGGAAATGGATGTTTTTGAGCAGCACCATTGCATGGACACCAAGTTGAGGTAAGAAAAGCTTGCGCTAAAAGAAGAAAACTCAGAACTTTGACCAAACAGAACATAGAAGAACCTTATCTCATACTTGGAGGAGTTAAACTAGAAGGGCGATTGTTAATGCATGGTGGGAATAAGGCCTAAACAAGAAATTTCAGAAAATTCTCTTGACCTCTCTTGACCAACCATCATGTGCACCTCAGGACAAAGGAGCTGCAACTGAACAAAGAAAAATGCTAAGTCAGAGAGCATAAGGTGCATGAAGCAACTTGGAAGGAATAGGATACAAACAAGAAAAATTTCAAGATTTCCATTCCATGCGCCTAGGACTGTAAGCAACCACGAAACAACGAAAATGACGAAGCAAAGCAACATGGGTGCACTTACCCTCATGGCAGGAACAGAATACAAAATGGAAATTTCCAAAATCCTCCACCATGTGCCATTTCTTGTTTGCCCTCCATGTGCGTCTTGTGTGTTAAAACAAAATGCAGATAAAAGCAGAAATTGCGCACTGAATGTCATGGGGAGGATGCATTACATAGTGGAAATTCCACAAACTACTCCTCCATGTGCCCAAGACAGCAACTAAAACAAGTGAAAGAGCAAAATGAAACAAGAAAGGGGTGCATGTATACTCTTGGCGGGCACAGCATACAAATCAGAAATTTTCAAGATTTCAGCTCCATGCGCCATTTCCAAAATGACAAGCATGTGCGCCTCTAGCAAAGATCCAAGGTCAAACATAAAAGCGCACCTAGGTGTTTGGAGTGGATAGGTTACAAACAAAAAAATTCCAAAACTCAATTACCATGCACCTATCCTCCATTCCATATCATATGCGCCTAGGTCAAGCAGAAATTTCAGAATGCAAGGGCAAAACATGGAGGTGCCTTAAGCACTAAGGCGGGTATAAAGGCCGAAATGGAAATTTCCAAAGTTTCCAACCCATGCACCACTTCCTAAACATCCACTATATGCACCTTGCATGTGAAACAGAGGGAATGTAAGAGCAGATGGTGGCCCTAAGCTTGGCAGGGATGACATACAAAAGTGAAATTTTCAAAATTTCCTCCCCGTGCGCCTGTCCTAGAAACTCTTCCATATGCGCATTCAATCAAAGAATGAAACTCCAAAATGTAAGATTTCAAAATTCCAAACTCCTCTCTCATGCACCATTCCTTGTAACACCCTCTTGTGTGCCTTCATCTTTCAGAATCTGATTTCTATTTTCAGAGCACTTCCCACTTCCAAAATCCTAAATCGGGAGGACAAACTACAAAAACAGATTTCATCAAATCCAAAATCAAGGCTTCAAGTTCAGATTTTTGATATGCGATCCCAAGGGATTCAAGTCCGTGTTTCCAATCATAATCCTATAACCCGAAATCAGAGTTTCCATTCCCAACTCCGAATTCCAAAAGTCAGAAATTCAAGTTTTCAAAAATTAGATTTCTGAATCTGAAATCAGACTTCAAATTTCCAGGTCCAAAGGCCAAAATCAGAATTCCTAAGATCAAAATCCAATTCCAGGAATCCCAATTCAGAAATCCAAGACTCAATTTCCCAGTTCTGATTCATAACTTATCCTAGGAGGTTGATCCATTGCATTGTCATGATTCCTTGATGGAAATGATCTGAAACGAACGATTACAATGATGATTTTCTGATATTCTTGATCATGACAGTAGTGCCATAAGCGTTTTGATCAAAGCTGGTTGTGTGATGTTGCCATACAGGTGATCATACATCAATGCGGCAGATGCCTTGGAGAGGAACGAAGAATGCCGGATGAATGAAGCTACTCAAGGATTAGAAGAAGCTACAAGGTCATTGAATCGAAGAACAACCTCAAGGGCATGTTGGCTACCTGTGGAACGAAATCAAGAAGATACTTTCAGAATTTTGGAAAGTACACCCGAAAAGTCAATGGGAAATAAAATACATCAAGGAGAATTATTTGAAAATGTATTTTATTGTAAAAGGAATGGGAAATTCCAAAGTCAAATTGTATGTAATGTTGAAAAGTCAAAATAAAGTTTCCCCTACCTACCTATTTTGTCCTATTCTCCTTGGGAAGTGTGTAATTTTGTCTTCTAGAGGAAGTTTGTAGAAGATATAATATTTTAATGTTCAGATGCTCCTAGAAGGCAAATCTGAGCCCTTGGTGTTGAGTGAATCTCCATCACTGAACTTGTAAGCCTTCTCTATAAAAGGCAAGACTTTTCTCCTTTGTAAAGTTAGTAGTTTTAGCTGGAGTAGCAGTTGCTAGAAGTAGGATTTGAGAAGCAGAAATTGTTGTAAATGGCATTTGAAGTTAACACAAGTTAAGCACTAAAGATATGGTGTCTTTCTTGTGTTCTTCCAATGTGTGTATGGTATCTAATCTTCAATATTAGTTTGGTTCAGTGATTTTTAAAGGTTAAATGTGAAAGATAGTGTAGTGGATTTCAGGTTCATACCATTTGTATCATGCTGATGTAAGGTGCATTGCGTGGTTAGTCTGAACACAGTTATAGCATTAAAGTTCAATTGTAAATGCATGTTTGAATTGTGTCATTGTTGTGTATTTGAATGTACATTTGCAGTCTGAAAATCCTTCGCCTCCTTAGAAGATTGCACTAATTTTGCAGCACTGTGAGAAGTTTGGTTAAGCAGAAATCAGTTTGGTGGAATCCACTTGTCTGAAGCATCACCCATCACTATCATTGTTCTTAGGAAGTTCTTAATTTAGTCTCTCTGAACCCCAATCCCTTTTTTTATTTCTTTGAAGCAGATAGATTAGGTAGAATCATCCACCGTGAGAGAAAAAAATTGCCTCCACATTCCAGGAACATTCGCGTAAGTCCCCTTGTAAATCCAGCAAATCACATCATATCCACTAAGTCTATCCAAACATTGTCAAGACCTGACTTTAGGAACCTTGGGGTTGTCTCATCTGATCACATCTAATAACACTTGAGACTTCCTTGTTCAAGAGAAAGTAGGATACACTTTGTGCATTCTATTCTATGTTGATGGTATGCAAGATCCGTACAAAATGGAAATTTCCAAAATCCTCCACAATGCGCCATTTCTTGTTTGCCCTCCATGTGCGCCTTACATGTTAAAACCAAGAAAATGTAGATAAAAGTAGAAAGTGCGCACTGAATGTCATTGGGGGGAAGCATAACAAAATGGAAAACCACAAACTACTCCTCCATGTGCCTCGGACAGCAACTAAAACAAGTGTTGCTAGATTCACAAATGTTCCTGGAATGTGGAGGCAATTCTCTCTCACTGCGAATGATTTTGCTTAATCTAACAACTTGCTTCAAAGAAATGCCAAAGGGATTAGGGTTAGGGAGACTAAGCTAAGGTTTTAGATCCTAAAGACAATGGCAATGATGGGTAATGTTTCAGACTGATGGATCCCACCAAACTGATTTCTACTTAACCAGAATATCATAGTTGCAAGACTCGTCGAGTACTCGCCAAGTCTTTGAGCTCCGTGATTAAAACAGAGAAAAACTCACCACTCTCCGAGTTTTTAAGAAAAACTCGCCCGTGTATTTCTGGGCGCTGCAAAAGGTAGAAAAAGGGTTTTTTTTCTTATTTTTTGTTTGTTGTTGCTCTTCTAGGGGAGAGTGAGAAGTTTTTGCTCTTTGAGCCCTTGCTAGGTGATTGTATCGTATTGGAGACGGATTTGAGCGGATTGAAGGTGGATTTCAACCGATTTTTCAAGAAAAATCACATTCGCAGGTAGGTTTGCTGAATTTGTTTTTTTATTTTTTAAAAACATTATATTCTTTTTTTGTTGTTTCTAAATGAATACAAAATCATTCCTAAGTAGTTAGAAATGATTTTGTATTATTAGAAGAAGATCGAACACTAATTTTTACATGTTTTGTTGAATCTATCACTATTTTTTTAAACCCTAGCTTGTTTTAGCTTTTTTCAAACTTTGAAAGTTTGAAATTTGAATGATGTGTAGACTCTACTCTAAAAGACTAAAAATATTGAAAGTTTTAAAGTTGAAACTAATTTAGATAGTTTCCAACTTTGTTTAATTGTTTAACTAAAATATTTATTTTGTGTTTTTATTTTGTATGTGTAGGGCAGCAGTTAAGTGTTAACCATTAAATCAACATGGCAAGTTCACAGAAAGTGTGGCCACTTACACCATGCCCTTCTGGATATATAGGCACCCGGCCTAAAAATGCTAGAGATAGAACATGGAGGTATGCTTATGAAGCACCAGATGAGCCTGGGAAGGTGATTTGCATAAACTGTGAGAGTAATTTCTGGAGGCATAAACCGCCTCAAATACCACCTTGCAGGCATTAGGAGGCATGATGC
>MU223350.1:893189-904027 GCA_018584345.1 Thuja plicata | reverse complement strand
TAATTTGTAACTTACTAAGTTAGTAACTTCATTAATTAATCTTTTTGTAAACTAATTTGTATTTTTCAAATTTCAATTGTAGGTGTCTGAGCCCCTGGTTAGAGTTTTGCGCTTGGTTGATGGGGATTAAGCCCCAATGGGGTATCTTTATGAGGCCATGGATAGGGCCAAAGAGTCTATAAGAAATTACTACAAGGGGGATAGACTCAAATATGATCCCATTTGGGAAATTATTGATAAGAGGTGGAACAGTCAGCTCCACCAACCCATTCATGCAGCAGGCTACTTCCTCAATCCCCATTTCAGGTACGATGATTCTTATTCAGGTTTTACTAAGACTTGATTTCACTTTGTTTTTTGAGGTTGTGTACTAAGACTTGATTTCACCTTGTATTTGTTTCAACTTTTAGGCAGGATGATTCTTTTTCAGATCCTAATGGAGAGGTCATGGAGGGCCTCTCTCGATGCATTCAGAGGATGATACTCTGTGATGCGGAGAGAGACTGTGTTGTGACGGAACAACAAATGTATGTGGAATCAAGGGGTACTTTATTCTCTTTAGACTTGTCAAAGAGAGCAAGAGGCACTCAAACCCCAAGTAAAAGTTAAAACATTCGCAATTTTGTCATTTGATAAATTATGTTTTCGCTTTTCTCTTTTCTCTTTGCTTTCTAACTTCTCAATATTTTATTTTGCAGATGAGTGGTGGCAAAGTTGGGGTGCAAGTACCCCAAATCTAAAGAAATTTGCTCTCAGAATCTTATGCCAGCCCTGTAGCTCATCCCATTGTGAGCGCAATTGGAGCTTATTTGAGTCCATCCACACAAAGAAGAGAAGCAAGATGTTCCAAAAACGCCTCAATGACCTTGCCTATGTGCAATATAATGTTAAGTTGCGCATAAGAAAGGCAAAAGAAGCACCAGTTGGTCCAATTGATTTGAACGATATAGATCCTTACAGTAATTGGACGGCACAGGAGCGGCCTCCATTGTTTACAGAGGATGACATCGCAGATTTGGAGAGGCAGGCTATGGAGGAGGGTGGATTTAGTTTCACATTGGATGACATTGAGGAGGAGTCAGATGAAAAGTCATTGCCAGTGCGAGGAGCTACATCCAATATGGAGGGTGAGCCACACGCATCATCAGAGATACCGAGCGAGGAGACACAGTCACGCGGACGCCCAGTGTTGGGTTCTAGTTCTACTACTAGGACTAGACCCTCTAATGCCTCTCCCACATTTGCTAGTAGAGCTGGAAAGAGGAAGATTTAATTTTAATTTGTAATGATGTATTTACTTCTAGTTTTACAGAAACTCAAACTATTTAGTTCTATTTTGCTTCTAGGCTTCTAGCCATCAGCATTCCGCGTGAGAATGTGATTTTGTACCCACTTTGCATTTATATATATCTAAACTCAACTTGCTTCTTTTGTGTTCTCATTAATTAACTCATTGGATGCATCTTCTCATTGAATTTTGCAAAAAAAATGCATTTCTAATTAAAATTAAGCTGTTTTTTAAGTTCCTGAGTTTTTTGCCGAGTTTTTCCTGGTTTTTTTTTCAGGCCTTGGCAAGTTTTAGCCGAGTGAGTCTTGCAACTTTGCAGAATATCACAACCCTGCAAAAATAGTGCAATCTTCTAGGGAGGCGAAGGATTTTCAGATTGCAAGTGTACATTCAAATACCCAACAATGGCGCAATTAAAACATACATTTCACATTGAACTTAATGTTATAATTGTGTTCAGACTAATCATGCACTACACCTTACATCAGCAAGATGCAAATGGTATGAACCGAAAATACATCATACATCTTCGCATTTAAATCCATCAAAAATCATTGAACTGGACTTATATTGAAGATTAGAAACCATGCACAGATTGGAAGAACACAAGAAAACACCATATCTTTAGTGCTTAACTTGTATTAACTTCAAATGTCATTTACAACAATTTCTACCCTTCATACCCTAATGCTACAGCATCAACATTTGCCTCTACTAGCAACTAACTAAACTACTACTTTGATTGATTTATGACTAAAAAATCAGAATTACAATCAAGGCTTCAACAAAAGAATAACATGTGGAAAAAGTGAATGCTCAGAATTTTTGAGTATCGGTGCCTGGATCAGATTGTACTTGGCACAGTTGTTCATCCCACGACGACAAAC
The DNA here is from genome assembly GCA_018584345.1 of Thuja plicata. NCBI lineage: Eukaryota > Viridiplantae > Streptophyta > Pinopsida > Cupressales > Cupressaceae > Thuja > Thuja plicata. The sequence continues at coordinate 901,852 of MU223350.1, read as the reverse complement.
AAAGACTAGGACAACTTTGATGAGCGCAATTGGGAAGCAATTATGTTCATCAAGTGATCAGTCACCGACGGCATGCTTCCAGAAGTCTCGTATGGCAGGACAATTGCAGAGATTTGGATGCATATGAAGAATCTCCATGAATAGACAAACAAGGGCAAAGCATTCTTTCTCAAGAATATGCTATTTTCCATCATGATGGATGACAAGTTGTCTTTGCAGGAGCATCTTATGAAAATTAAAGATATTTACGATCAGTTGGATACCATTGATCGCAAGATGGAAGAAGAGGATATGGTGGTTATCACGTTGAAAAGCTTACCACAATCCTAGGAGCACTTCATCCAAACTCTCAACGTCCACCAATGTTGATCTGAAGTTTGATGAACTACACAACAAATTCTTGTAGTAGGACAGGTGGAAATAACAATTTAGGAGCAACAAACAAACAACCATTGTGGAACAAGTGTTTACTGCCAACCAATGCAAGAAACGATTGGCTGATTAAAAATTCATTGCAAAGCACACTAAGGAGGAGTCTACCTTTTATGCATTTATGGCCAAAAGACCAGCAGATCATGTCAAAACATCTGCCTAGTACATTGATTCTGGATCTTCTTAGCACTTTACACATAGGAGAGATTGGTTCATAGAGTACATGGCTTGCTCCAATTCGGTGATCTTCGACAAAGGTGAAGAGTATACAATTGTCCGCAAGGGCAACATTCAAATTACATCTAGTGGGAGAAATCTCATATTTCTCAACGTATAATAGTTTCTGGGTATGGAGTTCAATCTGCTCTCTATGAGTCAGATTATGCAAAATTATCCGAAGATGGATATGGTCTTCAGTGCACACAAGTGTCACATTATTGATAAGGAGTCCAAGCAAACATGTCATTGGCCTCGAAGATCATGGATTATCTCGCCTTTTTGCTATTGGAAAGTCTCAAGAGCTTGCAATGGTCGCGAAGATTTCATCTACTAGTTCTTTTGGCATGAGCGATATGGACACCTCAATCTATGGAGTGTGTGTAGCTTTCCAGACAGGGAAGGAGCATAGGACTCCCTTCTTAGACGGAGAACCTTAGAGAGCATCCAAAGTTTTGTAGCTAGTTCATGCGGATGTTTGTGGACCAATAAATACTCCATCGATCATTGGTGCCAGATATTTTCTTCTATTTGTAGATGATTTCAGTAGGAAAATGTGGGTGTTTTTCCTAAAAGCAAAATAAGATGTGTTTAATGAATTCCAAAAGTTTAAAGCAATACTTAAAAAAGAGTCAAGAAGTCAGATCATTACTCTTAGGTCAGATGATGGTGGGGAATTATGTTCCAATGAATTCACCGACTTTTGTGTTAAGCACGATATTAAATGTCAACTTACCACACCCTACACCCCTCAACAAAACAATGTTGTTGAGAGGAGCCGTACAATTACGAAGATGGCCCGGTCTATGTTGGAGCATAGAAATAGTCCTAAGAAATTTTGTGCAGGGACAGTATATACTGCAATGTACCTTCTGAATTGGTCTCCCACACGGGCCATCAAGAAGAAGACTCTAGAGGAAGCATAGTATGGGAGGAAAACAAACATCAATCCCCTAAAGGTTTTTGGTTCAACAACATATGCTTGGATTCCAGATGGAAAGAGGATCAAACTAGATTCCAAAAGTCAAGAGTTGATGCTTATAAGCTACGGTGACAATCATAAAGCCTATCGGTTGATTGATGTGGACACTGAATTGTCTCAAATTCAGTTGAGATGCGGTTTTTGATGAAGAAGGTGGGCCCTTTATGCTCTTTTCTCCTATCCAACACCCTCTAGATCAGCCTCTTAACAAAAAAAAATTGGGTACTAGACTTTCATTTGCTTCACCTAAAGGGAGGATTCTGATGATTCCAAACATGAATTGGTGGAATCTCCAAGGTATGATATTGTACCAACAAATTTCACTCTGGGTAACCTAGATCAACATCCAGATGACTTCATTCCAGGCAGCCCAAGTCATGATGATCATCTTGATTTGGAAGAAGATGGTTCTACTCTCCAACCTAAGTGGTGGGAAAAGCTTATCGATGACGTTCAGGATGATGAGCTTGGTGAGGGTATATCATCTAGAGGCAAGAGCAAGAAGAATACAGTGAATTTTTCCCTTATGGCCAACATTCAGAGTGTTTATGAGCCCCAGACTCATTCAAAGGCAAAAGGGATGCCTGAATGGGAAAAGGCTATGGAAGCTAAGTATCATAATCTTTTGAAGAACACTTGGGTTCTGTCAGATCTTCCACCAAGGAAGAAACACATTGGCTACAAATGGGTCTATAAAGTGAAGTACAAAGCTGATAGAACTCTTGATAAGTGCAACGCTTGGTTGGTGGCTAAGGGCTTATCACGGAAATATGGCGTTGACTATGAGGAAACCTTTGCTCCTGCAACAAAGATGAGCACCATCCAATTGGTTTTGGGCATTGCAGCACGGTGTGGTTGGAAAGTCCATCAAATGGACGGGAAAAGTGCCTTCCTCAATGATGACTTGGAGGAAGAAGTTTATTTGTCCAACTTCCAAGTTTCAAAATTGCAGGCAAAGAGCACCAAGTATGCAGACTAGTAAAGACTCTTTGTGGCCTAAAACAGACCCCCAGGGCATGGTACATCAAAATTGATACCTATTGGTTACACAGGCTTTTCACAGAAGTCCTTCAGATTCCAACTTGTATGTCAAAAGCACTAGTAATGACATCATTTTTCTTGTCCTCTATGTGGATGATATCATCAAAACTAGTAATGGGGCACAGCTGCTTGAGCAGATCAAACTGAATTTGTGTTAGGCTTTGATATGACTAATTCAGGACTTCTGCATTATTGTCTCATCGTAGACATTTGGCAAATTAGTGCCAGCATTTTCATTTCTCAGTTGAAGCATGCCAAGAGTTTCTAGATAAGTCCAAGATGGCAGATTCAAAACCTTCATCTACACCTATGGAGAAAGGGCTCAAACTATCAACCAAATAAGATTCACCTATAGTGAATGAGTCAACTTTCAAGCAACTACTGGGCAGCCTCATCTATCTTATAGCCACTAGACCTGATCATAGTTATGCTATGCGCTAGATATCTCATTTCATGGTCGCCCCTAATGTAGAAAATTGGGTTGCAGCAAAGCGTGTACTGAGAAATGTGAAAGGGACCCCTAACTTTCACATTTTGTACAGCAGAAGTAAAGATCTTTGGCTGATTAGTTTTACAAACTCAGATTGGGCAGGTTTTGTTGATGACGGGAAGTCTACTTTTGGGCATGTCTTCAGTCTTGGTAAGGGTGTAGTCACATGGACCAATAAGTAGTAGTAAGTGGTAGCTCTTTCCTCGACAGAAGCAAAATTTCGGGGAACAGTTAAAGCAGCATGTAAGGCAGTATGGCTACAAAGGATGCTTTCTGACATGAAAATGTCTCAAGCAAGGTCTTCACCCTTGTTTTGTGACAATCAAGGGGTGCTAAAACTTTCCAGGAATCCAATCTTCCACAAGCGAACCGAGCATGTAGAGCTTCTTTGTCATTTCATCAAAAAGCTTGTTGAAGATGGAACTGTGATGTTGCAGTATGTTCCAACTAAGGACCAGACTGCAGATATTCTAACCAAGCCTCTGAGCTCGGACAAGTTCATAAGATTTAGGGGGCAACTTACTGTAGTTAGTAAAATGACAATTAAGGGAGGGCATTAGAGTAATATTGTCATATTTATTATTTGATGGTCACTTAATGTATCTTTAATTAGTTACTTTCTATTTCTGCTTTCAATTTATGATTGTTTCTGATTTAGAAACATCGTCTTGTAACTTGTAATTTATGGAGCCTTTCATCTCCATTGTTAAAGATCAATTTACCATTTTGAATTCTAGGTGGTGGATCATAATTAAAGAGTCAACTTGATGTTGCCTTGATGCCTATAGGGGTGCTATAGGCTACTTTATTTAGGAAAGGAAAAAGAAATTATGAGGATGGTCAAATGACTAATCAAGAAACAGCTAATGGTGGTTTGGACATGTTGCTGTTGGAGGTAGTGGATGGTAATGTCTTCTCATCGCTCAACAGTTTGATGACAGTGCATGAAGGGACGATTGTTGAGCCATGGCAACCATTCATCATTACTGCCATCACAAAGAATGAACAACTTCAGAAGAGGACAGATGATAAGGCAGTGTCTTTCCTTAAGCAAGTGATAGGACTCAAGATGGCAGGCGATGTGAATTGGGCATTTGTTGTGTACAAAGACTCTACCTCTAAGGAAGATTGATCAACAAATGAGAACACTAACTCTACCTCTATAGTTCTAGGTTTTTGCTTACAACAGCCCTCTAGTAAAAGAAGCTTTCCTTAATGTAATTCTATGAAAAGGAGATTTGAAGCTGTTTTCCCTACTGGACAGCATTTTTGCAAATTTTCTTTATTATAATATAAACAAAACCTATCCACAAGACTGCAATTCACTGAGTAAAAATATACAACACTAAAAGTGGGATCCCAAGGAAGGGTTTTCAGCTACAAGTGATGCCATGAAGGAGGAGAATCTTAAAATGGAATTAAAAAAACTGCTACAAAATATAAGTGCAATATTCAGCTATGGCTAGGTAAAAAAAATTCTGCAGCTATCACAGACAAGGCTGAAAATATGAAACCACGTAGCAGCAGTACATGAAGTAAAATCATTTTGGAGTATCTCCGACACACTATTCTCTGATAATTTTGGTAGAAGATCCTTATAAATATAGTAAAGTAAATTATATGATGTATTATTGGAATACATAACAGCAAGAAACTTCTAAATTCACTCTGTTGAAGCTAATGAGAACATTTGGGAAACCATTACTAACACACGACTGGAATATGATGCCACTGTAAACAGAAAAACTCTAGATAAGAAAAGGGAAAAAGACATAAATGTTTGCCAAAGTTAACACATTAGATATAAACCCAAACTAAAAGAACATAAAAGACCAAATAAAATGGGCATCTTTCCATTACCAATCTCAGGTCCACCCTGCAGCAGCTTTCCACTACCATCATCTGAAGTTCCAGTATTGAATGGCACACCAGCTCCCTCTAAAACAGAACCCCAATCAGACTCCAATACTTTGGCCGCCATCTCTGCTCAAAGGACCCCCAGCACAGAATCTATAAACAAAAGTCCAAATCTTCGGTGCTAAACAGAGTAGAAAGGAGAAAAGAAACTAATATTACATGATGAACCAAGTCTAACATTTCATAAAACCACCAAACAAAGATTGTCATGATTTAAGATTCTGCCCAGCAGCAGATGAGTGATTGCATACCAGCATCTTCACGCTGCATGGTAGAATTAGCAACGGCTTTTGTATCCTTGCCCTTCTTAGCTTCTTCAAGTTTTTTCTTACGCCAGTTTTCAAGGGCTATTATTCAAAAATGCTGTCAGTTACTAAATGTTCCTATGGCTGAATAATGCAGAGATTTTGTACTAAGTTAAAGCAAAGGGACAATCATATGCATTGCATTCTAAATATTGATTTATACCAATAGTGATGAAATAAAGAGATCCCTTGGGACAAAATGCAAACCCAGCAAAGGGCCAGTACAAATATTCAACTGCAGTCTCTTGTACATTGTACATAGGCTAAAAGATTGTTGGACAAACCAGATCAAATTCTGCAAATTTACATCACAAAAATAACAGATAAATTCATTGTGTCAAGGTTACAGAATGAATTTGTAAAGAGTAAGATCTACAAGTTAAAATAATATGAGAATGTTCAAATGTTATCCTGTATATGATGGTTTAGTGGTTCCAGGATAGGAACTTGTGTTTCGTAAGCTCATGAGGCTCAAAGGCAGCCCAAAGCAATGTGTACATAAATATTCTTTTAAAAATTAAAAAGAAAAAGAGCAATGATATATGCCAACAGATTAATAGTACTTATTGTTGGCAAAACAGTCAGGGCTCCCCTCGGAATTCGTGACAAGGGACTAACTGCCTCCTGTGGATTCTATAAGTCTAGTGGTTGTATCGGGCATTGACAGGTCGAGCTTTTGGTGCAACGGCAACCACACTTGTAACAAGTGGTATCAGAGCTTGGTCACAGGTTTGAATCCCCTCGGGTAATGCTGAGGGGGAGATTGTTGGCAAAATGGTCAATGCTCCCCTCAGGATTCGTGACAAGGGACTAACCGCCTTCTATGGATTCTATAAGTCTAGCGGTTGTATCGGGCATTGACAGGTCGAGCTTTTGGTCCAACAGCAACCACACTTGTAACACTTATTTCACAACATAACTAATCTCAATGCCAGTGGAATATGTAATTGTCGGTATGAAATATTATTTTGAGTTCAATGCTAACAGGTATCCTTAAGAAAGGACGGATTTGGTTTATAATTGTTGCTTGCAGTTTTCCGGACTTTAAAATCCAAAAAATAGCTTTGGTGCGTGACAAAAGTTTCAACGAGCCAAGTTTTCTACCACATGGAAGGATTGATTGTTAGCTTTTGGACAACAAATAAAATGAATGGTAAAACCAAGCTTTGACCAGCACATTCAAGTTACAAAGCACAGGATACAACCAGATTAGATCTGGAATATGTATGAGAGACATATACTTGAACAGGAAAATGAATTCAAGTACGGAGACAGGTTTAGAAACCAATATAAAATATGCTAACATAAACCAAGTGCAATGTGAAAGATATGTGTTCACATAACATAAGCAAGGTGGTGTAAAACATAACATATGCCAATGTAAGGTATGCTGCATAATGTAAAGTATGTTCCTCATGCATATAACCAGAATAAGGAAGGAGCTTATAACGCGGAACTTTGGAGCAAGTGAGCCTATATATAAACTCCCTCTCAATATGCAAGATCCTTTCAAAATGCAAGGTGCTCATATTCAGGTTCATTCACCTCTGCAAAGGAAGCTTGAAGTTTGATCCATTCAGGACAGTTTGTGACTATGTGACCAAACTTTTCACATTTGTAGCACTGAGTTTTAGAGAGATCCCTTTAAAAAAGGTTTCTTATTCTTAAGGTTCCACCCTCTCCCTCCCTTGTCCTTTGAACTTCCTTCAGGTTCGTTCCTTTTGTCCTTTTCCTTTCCTTGGAACTCTCTCTTCCTTTTGAACTTGCCTTTCCCTCCTTTGAAGTTTTGAGAGTATAGGACAAGAATGTCTTCTTTGAGGATTGATCCTCTAGATATCAACCTCGACTCTTCTTGAAGATAGTCTGTTTTTAACCTATCAAGGGTGGGTAGTTCAGGACGAGCACTAATACCCTGAGTGAATGCATCCCAAGCAAGTGGTAATCCATTTAGAGCTGTTACAGTAAGCTCTTTGTCATCATAAGTGAATCGAATGGATGATAGTTGGTTTCTTAGCTCCGTGTTCCTCATGAAGTAGGATGTAATTGATTCCCCTAGAGTCATCTTGATTCGGGAGAGATTATTTTTAAGATCTAGAACCATGTTAGTGTTGTTGATCCAAAACATACCAGTCAATGTAGTAAACATTCCATCTGCAGTCTCCAAACACTGGCAATTGTAGGCACAATATGATCTTTAACATTGTCAACAATAATTCTTATAGCCTTATTGTTGTTTTTATTCCATTCCTTCTTTTCATCTGCATCCATATTATCTCGAGGAAGATTTTCTATGATTGAGGTAATTTCCAATTCCCTTAATATAATAAACATCCTCATTTTCCAAGATGTATAGTTAATATCTCTCTCAAGTCTATCTTCGGGTCTAACCCCGGTTGACATGATATCTTACTTAGATTTGAAAGAGTTAGATTGGATTCCTAAATCTGAAAAATGATCTTTTACTCTACCTAGGCTCTGATACCATGTTAATGTATTTCAGATCATCACAAGGAATATACAATCTATAGAAGTCTTCAAGTACTAAGCACAGGATATAATAAATCACAAAGAAAGGAGAGATAGTACCCGGAAATCAACCTTTCCAATGTGAATTAGAATTAGCACACCTAGGGCTTCTCCCAAATCTGATTCAAACTTGTTGCTAATCAGCTCTCAGATCTGGTTCGTTATCGGCACTTGGATTCCTATCTGATCTGCACTATGTAAATACTGTTATGTGGCAAATTCTTCCAGCCTATGGTCTGGACTTATTTGCTCATCAATAAGGTCTGATATGAAGATTTGACAGCTGATTCCTTTCAACCTAATTCGCTCTAGATAAATGTTGAGTCTTGGTAAAATGTTTATCCGCAGATCTGCTCCGATGAATTCGCTGATGGAAGAATTCACTTCCAATGTAGGTCTAATTCAGTTCACAAATCCGCTCTTAGATTGCTAACCAAATCGCTCATCCAAGATCGAATTCGCTGCTCCAAGAATGAATTCGATTGCTCCAAGAATCGATGACAAGTAAAAGACAATGTTATGTTTTTGATTGCTTCTAGCATTCATCAAATTTCCTTAATATATGAGTTCATCCATGCCAAAACGTGGACCTCCAAGTCAGCCGACTTGGGGCCGCGATTTTTTGTTTCTTGGATTAATAAATAAAATAATATAATCCCTTATTATATTATTATTATTTAACTCATTATTTAATTATATTTGATGTTTAAAAATCGAACTTAGTGATAAATATAACCATTTATATTATCATTTA
>MU223350.1:822651-893139 GCA_018584345.1 Thuja plicata | reverse complement strand
TTAATAAATAAAATAATATAATCCCTTATTATATTATTATTATTTAACTCATTATTTAATTATATTTGATGTTTAAAAATCGAACTTAGTGATAAATATAACCATTTATATTATCATTTATCACATCAATTTTAGGCATAATAAAATATATTTCCAATATATTACCATTATTATTACATCATTTGTCCAATGCATTGATCTTTGTCGTAAAGGCTAAAACATCAATAGTTAGTGGCAGACTCATCTAGTGGCAGAGTCAGTGGCAGGCTCTTGTCTCTCGTTGCAAAGCATTCTGAAGAAGGGGGCACCCTTCTCCATTTTTTTGGATGGCTTCTTGGTCATTAACATTTTGCAGATCCAGGGCGGGTCTCACAACTGCAGAGTGTTCAGAAGAATTTGTGACCAAAAGACAGCAGTTAGACGATGACCATTAAGGGAGGGTATTAGAATATTATAATGTTTCTTTAATGGTTATCTTAGTTAATCTTTAGTTTATTAGGTAGTTTCTATTTTCGTCTTTAGTTCACGATTGTTTCTTCTAGAAACATCGTCTTTGTAAATCTATATAAGGAGCTTTCATCTCCTCTATTTAATACAACTACAACAACATCGATTTACCATAACAGGGTGTAGATCTCATCCAGAGATAACATGTCATATTACAAATTTGGTAATTGGAAAAGAGGTGCAACCCCATCTTTGCTGGTGTCTTCATCCATAGTACATCTTGTGGCTTTTTTTTAATAACCGGTGAGGCCACAGGTCGAAGATCTCATCATCACTTAAACAGTCGATAATAGCACCCAACAGGGTTTGAACCTTGATGGTAAGAACAACAAAACCACAACTTAACCATGACAACATACCAATGTTGGCTCTTGTGTCTTTTTGGATGTTCCTACTAAAATTATCTCTTTTTCATGCTTTTTGTTCATACTTATATGCTAATTTCATTTCCAGCAATACAATGATAACCCTCCTATTCTATGTCAAAAGCTGATTTTCCAAGCAAAGTACCCAGGAAAGGAAATAATTTATTGTGATTTCAGCCAGACATGTTCCTGGATCTGTTCTCATAAGTTGGAGATTGGTATAACCAGCCTAATTACTACCAAAAATGCAAATGCATGTAAATTTGTGAGCACATATTCTCCTGATGATTAAAGATGGAACCAGTGTGTGCAAAAGAGAAAATGTGACAACTGTATATGGCTTAGTTCAATCTGCAAAAGTTGTGCACAGATGTGAAATTTAAAATTTTCAGTCACAGAATAACTATGTTGTATCCTCACAAGACTCGTTATCCTCTACAAATGGGGGTGTGGGACATAAGTGTCTTGCTAGAAATTTAAAAGTGTAACCAAAATTTGGAAATTCAAAAAAGACTTTATATTGGCATGCTTAATATAAAAAATATAATTGCGCACACATTTATTCCAGCGGAGACTACACCTTCTGACAAGGCAAAGTAATAATCATCACTCAAAAACCAATGATATAGGTAAGACCACCATTGGCTCACCAGTCATCTAATAAGGTGGTCATAGAAATCGAAGATGTTAGATCAAACACCCTGCAAACTGGAAGAGAACAGGAGTTTGCTATTATATAACCCAGAGAAGGTTATTATTGTGATGAGACCATCAATTGCCCCTAGTAATCAAATATGTTCGCCATGATCATCGAACAAGCTAAACCCAAAACACTCAAACGTTGAAGAGAAAAGTAGGAAGCTGTTAGATAACCCAGAACACATTAAATAGTAAAAGAATTTGTCTACAAAAAACCATTAAGCGAAAATCAGGGAATGGATTGTTGCAAATATTGTGACAGATGTCAAAAAAGTATGGGCGAGATAGTTGGCAAGATTGTTGTCATTGATGTCAAAGTATAATCGATGCCCACGGAAATCCCAAATGGCCAAAGGCCACTAATCGATTCATTAAGGTAAAATGAGTTTACCTTTCTATGGCAGTACTTAAAACTAATTTTATATTCCTTGAAGAATGGGGACCAACTCCTTTTATTTTGGTGCCCATGTTTATGCAAAACAAACTTAATATTCTGAAGGTGGCCGACTTTACTAATTAAAGTTTCTATATAGATAAACAGCCTCTGAGTCAAAGATAATTAATGTGTGATTTATATGTCATAAGAGGAGCGATTGATATAACAAAAGGAGTGAAATAAAAAGAACGAAGGCAGCGATTAAAGAGAATAACAAAGGCAGAAAATAGAGCCTTCAAAGGGAGAGCTGGAAATTAAGGAAAGGACATGACTACTTGGAAGGTTCTCACTCTTCAAAAGGATGTCTCTCTTCACAGAGACAAAAACATAAATGGAGTGAGAAGTATGTGGAGAAATAGGCGTGAAAAATAAATATATCATATATACACCAGCAGATTTTGAGGAGAAGAAAATAATGTTATACCATTCAAACATAAGAAGATATATAATATTTATGAAGAGAGCAAGATATTTATTTTGTCATTCAAGAGCACATTTGCGAGAGAATATGTTATAAACAAATTTATGAAGGAAAGTATATGCAGATTTGAGAAAGAATGTATATGTGGAAAATGTAATATCATAGTGTGTGTTGAAATGTGGTAATCATTCAAACAAAAGCAGATTTGTGAAGGCGAATAAATGTGTGGAGCAAACAAAGTTGAAGATTTTATGAAGGTGTTGTAAAATGTTCATCATCCACTGACGAAGCTACACTCAAAAAGGCAGAAACTTTGTTGGGTTGGAGGTCGGTGCCTCATATCAAAGAGATTGGTGTGGGTTGGTGCCTAAAAAAATAAGGCAAGGATTGATGTCTCCAGTAAGTTGGTGCCTACAAAGTTTGTAAGTAAATTTTATATAAGCAAATCTTTTTGCCATGGTTTTCTCCCGAAATGGTTTCACGTAAATCTTGTGTTCTTAATTGTTGATATCCTGCAATTGATATTATTGTGGTTGTTATTTTGAAAAGGTTAAAAAGATTGTCTTATACTTATATACCCTCCCCCCTCTCAATACAAGTCTGTGCTCATCAATTAGTATTAGAGTTGGTTCCTTAAAAGTATAGCTTGATCACAAGAAGGAAGATCTTAAGAGCACACATGGCCTGCCAAGAAGGATTCTCCTCCAATAGGGCTCCACTGTTTGATAGGACAAACTATGCTTTCTAGAGCATAGGGATTTGCACCTACTTAATGGCTCTTGGATTTGATATTCAGCACTCAGTGGGCAATGGATATGTCGCAGTTAGAGTTTGTCAATGTGATGCATTGTATGTTGGGGAAATAAATGTGAGACAAACTTCAAAACTTATGGAGACGATAAAACAAAAAAAGCCAAGCTTCAAACACATAGAAAGCAATTTGAAAGTTTAAAATAAAGGACGACAAAAACATTGCAGCCCGTCTACTTCGCATGAATGAAATTGTTAACACTTTAAGAGGCCTTGGGGAGACGGTTGAAGACTCAACAATTGTGCAAAAGGTTCTAAGATCTTTTCCCATGAGGTTTGATGCCAAAGTCTCTGCTATTGAGGACATGAAGGATCTTGATACACTAAAAATGGATGAGTTGCATGAGATCCTCAAGGCATATGAAATGAGGGAAAAGGACAAACCATCTAAGCAAGAGGCAGCCTTAAAAGCCTCAAAGAAAATGAAGAATGCATGCAATAGTTCTGATGATGAATCGGAATTAAAGGAAGCTGATTTCATGAGGAAGCTAAATAAAGGATCCCGACAGTACAAAGGTAAGTTACCTTTTAAATGTTTTAATTGTAGAAAGGTAGGACATTTTGCATCCAAATTCCCATTTGCAAAAGCAAAAAGCAATGAAAAAGAAGAAGAGCATAATGTAAAAAGACGTGTGAAACATTATCAACATAAAAAGGCCACAAACATGGCAAATTTGAAATAAAAAAAGAAGAGCTCTTACAAGAAAAAGAAAAGCTTCTATTCAAATGAGGAAAGTAGTTCATTCAAAGAAAGCTGCGTCGTCAACGGTAGAGAAGAAATTCCTTTCACAGCAATAGAAACAAAAGATGATGTCTTGGAAAGTGAAGAAAAAGTAGAAAAGATATCAGAGGAGGGAATCCTTAAGGCCAAAGGCCACTAAATCGCTCAATTCATGGCCAATTATCTATGATACCGGATGCACACCCCCTGCCCCTACATCCTTGTGCGGATACTTTTGGAGCCGGATGCAATGGGGGATGTGCCCAAATGCTCTCCGGGTGCGCATCCACAATCTGTGGATGCATCCGGATGTGCATCAAGTGCATCCGTCCACATCCTCAGGCTGTGGATGAGCATCTAAGGCGCATCTAGACGGCATCCGAGTGCATCCGCCCAGTTAAGTCACTTTTTGACTTTAAAAACACATTTTAAAGTGCATTTTTTATATTTTTTTTCCACAAAACCCTAAAACGGCCCTTTATGAGGCCATTCATAGTAAAAACATATCATTTTGTTTGCTATTTTGCTCTATGCTCATTTAGTCTCCATTTTGGTATTTCGAAGAGCAGGTGATTATTTTTGAAGGGGATCGTTCATGGGGTGCCAGATAGCTTCCACTAAGGAGATCTAAGCGTCTAAGGTAAGCATTTGACCCTTTTCTTGAATCTTTTAATGAAATTTTTTTAGATTTTGATGAAAAGTTTCAAGTTTTTTTTCCATTTTTTAAAGCTATGTTACCAGGTTCGGCTCTTATATGATTGGACTAGGGTTGGGTTCAAACCGGTTCCTAGTTCCAGTCCGGTTCACTTGTGGGTTCCGCCAGGGTTCAAACCTAGGAAGGCTGGTTTGTTTGGGTCGAACCACGGCAGACCCATGCATACCAAGTGCTAACCAGGAATGTTTCCACTAAGAAACATTCTGTAGTTTAGTGCGGGAAACAATTATTACAGAATGTGAATAAGATCTTTAGCATTACAAAATAAAATTTGCTTACGTTCAAATAATTACTACATCAAATTAAACTAGCCCGAAAGATTTCTTCCAGTGAAATTTTTATACCCCTGTCCAATTAATTGCAAGCACTCTATAGTGATAAATTATATTTTAAACATTAAACAATATCTTCAATGTGTGAAGGGAGTTGGAAGCTACTTGTTTAACATTTTTCAAGTAGGATGTTAAATACAAACAAACATGCTCTCTATACAGTGAAAAAGTAATAAGCATTTGAGGATTTGGAAAGCGAGAATGTTATTGGTGCGGCTAATCCCATTGGCATTGGCATTGTTTCTGAATCAACTGATGCCTTTGATGATGATAAAGAAGAAGATTTAGACAATTCATTAGATGATTGAAACTTAGTATAAAGTATCAATTGTTGAAAGTCAAAACAATGATACTTGAACTCAATATTATTATTTTAATATTTTGATGTTGATATGATGCTATGATTACAAGTTTAGGATGCTTTTGTTGTTTTTATGATACTATGTGACATTCTAATCTTAATTCATGCTTCTAGGTTGCATACATACATACACACATACATACATACATACATATATATATATATATATATATATATATATATATATATATATATATATATATTACATGTTTTTATACTAACGAAACCAAACCCCATTTCTAAATTTTGTCATACTAGCGAACTGATTCTTCGAACCCGAACTTGAACCCGAACCCAAGCCGGCAAATTAGTTTTAATGAAATAAAGAAACAAGTTTAGCTCTCTTTTATAATGTTTTGTATCTTTATTTCACACTTGTATGCTTGTATTTCTTAGTTTATTTCAAATTTAAATTTATGTAATAGCAAGAAATCAGATTGCAAGAATGACCAATAGTCAAAGTTCAGTGGGTAGGGAAGGAAACAATAAATTCAAAACTGATATAGGATCTCCTTTATGGAGACATACCACAAGGATTTCACAAGTTGCAAGAGGTGGGGGATATATTTGGAGGTGTAATTACTGTAATTTACCAAAAAATAGTTTATATTCTCGAGTGAAACTTGACTTGATGGGCCCTTCTGGTACAGGGATGGGAACAAGTAAAGGCACAGATAAGAAGGGGTTGTCTCCCGCACAAATAGCAAGGTTTGTAAGAGAACAATAAGAGGCTGATAAAATGGTTCTAAGAGCAAAACAAACTGCTTATATTGGCGGAGCCAAAAAGAAAAAACAATGAATTTACCCACTGATACATTAGTGGCCTCCAAACCTCCCTTCTTGCCTATACCAAAAGATGTAGATGAAGTACAAATTATCACCCGCAAAAGAGGTCCATTGGGCAAGGCATTTAAAATGGAGGCAAGAGATATTGCTGAACAAAAGATTGCATGTTGCCTCTATGCCAATAGTCTTCCTTTCAACTTGTTGAGATCACCATATTGGCAAGAAATGGTGTCAGCAATCAATAGTGTGCCTCTCGGTTTCACAAGTCCTGGGTATGAAAAGGTGTGTACCACCTTATTGCAAAGAGAGAGGAATGCTATAGAGACCTCCCTTCAGCCAATTAGATATTCTTGGATTGAATCAAGTGTTTCTATTGTTTTTGATGGATGGAAAGATATCAGAAATTGTCCATTGATAAATGTTATTGCAGTGTCCCCCAAAGGGGCAATGTTCTTGAAGGTAGTTGATTGTGAAGGGGAAGTGAAAGATGCAGAGTTCATTTCTAGAATCCACATTGAGTCCATAGAGATGGTGGGTAATGAGAATATGGTCCAGGTAATTACAAACAATGCAAAAAATTATAGGGCTGCAAGTGCTTTGGTTGAGGCAAGATATGAGCACATTTTTTGGACACCATGCACCATACACTCCCTCAACTTGGTGGTGCAACAAATTGGCACTCAAATAGAGCGGGTAAAACAAATATACGAAGAGGGTGAGGAGATCCAGATGTTGGTGACGAACACCAAATGTCACAAGCAATGTTTAGCTTTTTCTCGAGATTGGAGTTGTTGAAGGTAAATTTAATTTATTTAATTTTATTTGTCATGTTCAATATCAATTTGTATATAAATTTGCTTAATATTTATTACTTTTTTAATGTGTTATTTACATATTGTTATTAACTTACTATTAACATGCTCCTAGGTTGTTGAGACCCGATTTGCATCTCATACATTTGTTATAAGACAACTTTTAAAGGTGCGAGAGGCATTGGGTCAAATGGTCAATGGGGTGTATGGAAGGCTTCAAATTCAGAGAGGGCCCAAAAGGTCAAGTCATTGGCCTTGGATGACAATTGGTGAGCTTGTGTGGAATATGTATTGGAATTCACCGAGCCCATCATGACTATGCTTTGATTTGCCGATACAAATGCACCTTGTTTGGGGGATGTCTATGATGGCATGGACACAATGGTAGAGAGTAAAATTGGCAATACAAAAACATTAGGATGACCCCGTAGAATGTGAAACCTTTTGCAAAAAGATGGAATGAATCGTTCATCATCATTGGGAAAAGATGACCACGCCATTGCACCTCCTTACATATGCCGTATCTCTGAGGTACTATAGAAAGAAAGTACTTTCTATGCCAAGGAGATTAGCACCATTTAGAGATGTTGAAGTTGGTAATGGGTACCAGCGAGCATTTACTAGACTCTTCCAAGATGAAGAAGTGGAGAAAGAAGTTAGGATAGAATTTGGCATGTTCGCCTCAGGAAGAAGTCATACTCCAACACCTATTAATGACCAATACGACATGGAACATGTCACATGTGGGTACATCCATGGTCAAAGTTTTGTGTACCTCCAACCTTTTGCAATCAAGATCCTCTCACAAGTAAGTTTTTTTTTTGTTTTTTATTACCACTAGTATTCTACAATTTAGTACTTAACATTCTTTAATTTACTTTGCATTTTTATTTTATTTTTTGTTGATTTTCTATCCAGGTTGCAAGTTCTTCTACCGCTGAAGGGAATTGGAGTACATACTCCTTTATCCACTCAGTGATGCACAACTGATTGGGTTCAAAAAAGTTGAAGACTTGGTTTATATTCATTCCAACTAGTGCCTTTTGTCACGTAAGAATCCCCACTATAAGGATAGAGCAGGCGAAGCTTTGGGATGTAGCCCTTGAATGTGCCAACTTGGATGCAACCATTGAGGATACTAGACTCACTATGGCTTCTGATGATGATGACATCTCTACATATGGTGCATCTAGTGCGAGTGGAACCGCTTTGGGTTCAAATGATCTTGAACTTGCTGCAATTGAAGATGAAAAGCTAATAGATGACTTTTTTGATAATCCTTTTGATGATTGATGAATCATGAACAACATTTTGTAATCATAATGATATTTTGATTTCATTGGAATCGTGCACATAAACATATATGATATGGCTTATTAAGTTATTTGAATATTTGTGAACTATCAATTGGCATTTAATATTTATGATTTATCTTTGGCATTTGGCATTTGACATTGATCAATGATGAAGTATCATACTATCAAATGATTTAATTCTGTATATTTCTTTAAATTTTTTGTATATATATACACACACATGCCCAAACACATCCAAAACCCCCCAAAAATAATTTCACGTATCCACGTACCAGGTTCTTGTACCCGCATCCGTACTTGGATCCGAACCGGTAACTTAGCCAATTATGAAAGGAAGATTTATTGCATATCTTAATGTGAATCCTTAATGCTGGCTGATTCCCTCAAATTTTAAAAAAGATAAATTTATGTGCTATATGGGTCGACTATTGGTGATTTATTGTCATGTCCCCCATCTGAAACCCTAATCCAGGCAATAAAATGATCAAAGGTTCACAAAATCACAGCAATTCATGCAAATAACATAAGAAGAGCAGCAAATTAGTAAATAACAATTCAAGGGAATATTTTATATGTTAATCTCAAATGCTGGCCAGCCATATTTACTTAGGGCCGACCCTCATCTTATAGCCCTTTATAGAGAAACTAAAATAAATTATAATTAGTGCCAACCCCCTAGAGATGGGTGCCCTATCTTAAGAACGTAAATAAAGAGGAAAATATATAAGAAACATTTGTTCATATTGTTGGCCGACCTTGTTGTGACCCTTGGTAACATATTTAACTGCAAACTAAATATTATATGTGCTAGCCGACCTGATTTGATAAGTTGTGGTGTTTGGTGAAGATGAGCCTCTTAAAAGGTATGAAGAGAGGTATGTTGAGACTCATTTGGGCATCCATTCATTGAAATATCATTCTGGTTTCAAGAGCAGACTGTGAAGATAAACAACAGCAGATATAAGAATATGTTAAAATACAGATTTGAAAAGGAGAAGAATATCAATTCATTCAGACAGAAAAAGAGCAGTTGGAGAGGAGATACAACTGAAAAACGTATTAAGAGTGTCACCAGAAATTAATAAGAAGCCACGATTCATAAAGAATAATCATTAATAATTGACAAACGGCAAGTATATTTTCCTAAGGCGGCAATTGACATGATCTCCTAAGGCAGCAATTAATATTGTTAATGGCAGTGAAAAAAAATAAAGAGCAGTAATCAAGTCTAAAATAAAGAAGCAATTATCTTTCTAAAAGATAGTGATTAGTAAAGTAAGGTTGCCTCTCTTGGAAAGCAAGGCATCCCTTGTTAGGTATTGGATCTTTTCATAGGAAGATATAAAAAGCATCAGACACATCAAACTAAGGGAGAACAAGGATATGCATCAGCAGTTGCATAGCATCAAGGAAATCAATCTAAGGGAATAATCTGATCAGACTTCAGAAACACATAACTGTGGCATTGCATCCATAAATCATTAACCCCTCAAGAAATCAAGCAAACAATCATCAAATCCACATCAATCAACATCAACTTGGGATCAAGAAAACATACAATTCGGCAATCAAGCCTCACTCTATCAAATAAACATTCATTCAATCATCATCCACCAATATATCAAACTAGCTAACATTATGGCATCACTCTTCAATCATCTACTCATGATTACAGAATCATAACTCGCCAATACCTTGAATCATCAAATCAAAGGAATTCACTCAATCAATCTATTATTCAACAATCATCAGCAGCAGCAGGAGAAATGTATATATATTCAGCAACTAGCATCGATCAAGACAACTACAATAGTGCATAAACCTCTAATTGTTCTGTTATGAAAGGATAGATTCGCATCTGCAATTATAACTGTATATATTTATAGATGGAAATACATAATGTTTATATCTGATTATATACAATTAATGAATACTTGAATTTAATGTCTGCATGTTATCAATATGTAATTTGCAATAATTGGTCTTGTTGAGGGAAGGAAGGGAGTGCAAGGAGGGAGAACGGCGAGGATTCCCACTAGGTATGGCGCCTCCTAACAAGGGCGCCTCATGATGATGCTTAAAGACCACATGAGGCCAAGGAGGATAAGGTCCTGTCTTGGGCCTAGGGTTGAGGGTGAAGGACACCCTATTGCAGCTCACCTACTAGCCCCACATTGATCAATTGTTTAAGTGAGTCAATCATAAGAGGCAAGAGGTTGACGAGGGAGGAGATTGGCGTAAAGCCCTCTCTAGGTATACCACCTCCTGATAATGGTTAAGGACCGCATGAGGCCATAGAGGATTAGTGTCATGTCCCATTCTTGAAATAGGATTAAATAATAAACGATAATAATTAAATTAAAAAATATAAAAGAATAAAAGAATAAAAATAATTAAAATTTAGTTAAGTTAAACAAGTGGCCAAAAGGCATGAATGGAAAAGTTGTCTCCCTCAAACATGAGGTGTAAAAGGGAGAGAAGAGAACTTCATTTGAGGAAAAAATGGAGGGAGGAAGAAAGAAGGAGCATAAAAATTAAGGAAGGATTAAGGGAAGGAAGGAAAGGGAAGAAAATAAGGAAGTGACTCTTTTAAAAGGTGAAGGCTTGTGACCCTTTTGAAGGGTGGTAATTGTGAAAGGGTGTGAGCATTGAAAAGGGCAGACATAATGAAGAGGTGTGACGCTTCCTCACAAAAGATATAGAGGGGACAAAGGATCAAATGGAATGGAGGAAAGGGAGTAGAGGAGATCTAGAGCAGATTTAGAGCAGAAGTATAAGGAGGGATCTGAAATGAGAATTGAGAAGGAAAGAAGAAAATAAGATATGTGGATTTAGAAGAAGAGGGTATGCAGATCTTAAATGGGATATGTGCAGATTTGAGAAGCAGTGAAGACGGATTTGAGAAGAGAGGGATAGGTGAAGATTAAATAAGAAGTGAAAGGGGCAGCAGTTGTTGTCAAACAGATGTATCTTTTCATAACCAAAGGGTGTGACCCTTTCATAAGGGCATTAACAGATGAAAGAGCGTGACTCCCTACACCCAAAGGAAATATAAAAGAGAAGAACTTCAATTGAGAAGAGCATCCAAGGGAGATCAAGTTGGGAAATAATATATTATTCTCAAAGGCAACATTGGAAAGTCGTGACTCAATTCTTATGTGAAGCGGTGACCCTTTACTAGTAATGTATAAAGGAGAAATCATTCAAAGCACTCAAGGATCACTTATCTATCATCACTCACCAATACATCAAATCAGCACGCACTCAATCATCACGCATCGCCCTATGAATTCCACATTCATTCAATCATCATTCACTAATATATCAAATTATCAAATCAAAAGAAATCATCCATCAAACATCAATTGGGAATCAGGCAAACAAACCAGAAATCAACTCTTCCATCAATTCAATCAGTCTATATTAATCATATAATCATCGAACCAATCAGATCTGTCATGCCCCCGATCTGACATCAGATGACAAGCAAACCCGTAGTATGAAAATTGTCTTATTAATAAGACTTCACAATTTTCTATAATCATAAAGCCTGATTAAGGAATTCATCTTCCACAATATTCTTTCCTTTTATGTAAACCAAGAGACTCCGCAATTGGCGATCTTTAGTCTTTAACCAATCATTAAGCAAACAGCCACAATACAGATGAAGAGGCAAGCAATTAGTCTTGAGGAGGCAATGGATTGTTTGGAGAAGACACCTCTCTTGGGAAGAGGTAAGGATTGTGACTCATTGTCCTCCCCAACAACTATATAAGGTAGAAATTCAATTAGTGGAAGGCATTGAATGGGAGAAGGGAATAAGGTCATAAGGAAGACAGACATTGGTAATAAGTAAAGATATATAGTAGTTTGTTTATATAACCTGCGATTTCTGGTATGAGTATCTCAATATATATACGTGGCATAGTGAATCTATTTGTGAATGCTCATTACTGAATAATGTGTACACGGTAGTTCAAGAATATGATATTCGTATGTGATTGCTTATATATACATATACATACAGAAATATACACATATATCTGCATGCCTCTGATTTAATATGTATTTCATTGATGAATCTGGAATGTTTTAATATAGGAGATGTGTATGAAATATTATGTGTGTTAATGCTCTCTGACTGCTGTAGCCAGCCATGCTAGGGGAAATGAGGTATAACAGGTAAATGAAACTAAGCACGCCGCCTCATGGTATATGACCGAGGAATCCCATTGGGCAAAAGGGGGACAAAGGGGACTGCCTTTAGGTTAGGAAGGATGGAATTTTTGGGCACCCTGTTGTTTGTGCTCCTCATGACCGCCATCATGGAAAACAAATGCATACGGATGTTCAATCATTGGAAGTAAGGTAGAAGTGGTAAGATTGAGGAGAACGGTGATTGGACACCTCATTAGGTACCCCCCCCCCCCCCCCCCCAACTCATATGGATGGCACAGGCCACATGAGGCAAGGAGGGATGGTATATCCACTCTTCGGCCTACTGTAGAGGGTCTCTGGGGCACCCTATCTTATCTCTTTATGGTTAAGTCCAAAGTTTGCAGACTTGGACTCGGGAGTACTCGACGAGCCCAAAATTTTCAACTTGTCAAATACTCGGCAAAAAATTGACAACTTAGAAAGTACTAAATATTACAATCTCTTAAAGAACCATATTTTTTTGTAAAATTCAATTACCAAATGTATTAAATTAAAAACTGACATCTCGAAAGAGAAAATGCATGGTTTTATAGCAAAAATAGCATGTGAAAAAGGCATTTTAACCAGCATGTACGTGCATTGGCATTTTTACCCACATTTTTTTGTATCTATAAAAATGCAAAAGTTAAACTTGTGAAAACTCGCCTAGCAAAAAAAATAAAGTACTCACAAAGTTTGCAAACTATGGTTGAGTCATCTTAAAATTGTTTTAAGCAATCTAAATTCTAATTATGATTATAAATGATCCATCACTTGTTTGCAGGGTCTCAATCAAAGTGAAAGGTATCTCTAAACCCTACTTGTTTTGATAAAAATTCTAACCAAGGGCAAAATTTGGGAACTCATAATTTGGGGACATTACAATAAGGTCCTTCAATTGGGCCTAGGGTAGAGAACACTTCATCATGTTTTCCAATACAACCCTCGTTATGGTTGAGCTCCCATGTAATCATTAAGATTTGTTGTGTAGATTCATATGTATATTTACCAACCCTAGAATTGGATGTATTTCATGAATTATATCTACAATATTATCTAATCCAGTTGCAAGTTTCCAAAACAGGTCTATATCATCTTACTTTTGAGAAGGATTATATCTCTAACCATGTTTTGTTATTTGCTTCACTTGGTTTTGTGAATTTAGGACAAAGTATAAGGTGATCCTAGAGAGGGACATTACATATATCGGCCCTCAAAAAGGGAAATAAAAATTTAAATAAATTTATTACTAATGTAGTTGACCCCCTTATGAAGCTGCCCCACCTTGGGCATTCAAATTTAAAAATCAAAAAAATATATGGGGCCGACCCCTTGGTGTAAGTGCCTAAGTTTTGAAAGGGTGCATACAAATGAAAGATTTCCCTTCTTTGCAAATACCATGTCTTTTCAGCAAGTCACCCTCTTTGGGGAAGATATATATGATGATTGTGAGATGTGAAATCTCATGCCCCCGGCCCTAAGCACCGAATAACAAATAAAATATATATGCAATATTAAGGAAGTCCAGCGATCAGCAATCTATTTGAATTCATAATACTCTCGATACAATCAGTAAGGCACATATTTAGTGAATGCATGATATCAAGTAATGATTTGTAATGCCCCTGCCTCCAAATAAAAGAGTAAATTAAATATGCATCGATCCATGAATTATGTTTATCATACAGCAACTCATTATGGGAAGACATCTATAATTACATTAATCGCCTATATCAAGAATTGGATAACTAACAAAAGAATAAGATGTGGCAGTTGGGAATTTTATTAAGAGGTGGCAATTCTTATTATGAAGGGCAGCGATTATGATATGCAATAATTAATATGTTGAGACGCAGCGATTATTTTACAAAAACAGACATTTGTTTAAAACAATGATTATCTTTATAGAGTAACAATTATTTAAGGGACGCCTCAATTACGAGATGTATACCTTGAGAAAGTGGTGACTCTTCATCCCTTATTGAGGGATACATACGGTGAATCACTTCATTGGAAAGGGGCATCTATTGAACAGGCCAAATAACTAAGAAAGGGGGTGAATCAGTTATTCAACATTTTTTCTTCAAATCAAATCCAACTGGTAAAGCAAATAAAGCATTAACACATGAACAACATAGAATAACACTATGTACAATAAACACCAGATTTACGTGGAAACCCAAACTGGGAAAAACCACGGAGAAGCTAATTCTCATGAATAAGAACACCGGTTAAGGTGATACCAATTAAGGTGATTTTTACAAATGATCACTGCAGATGCAACTCACTGTCGGTCGGGCTAACTACCCTTGATACAAAAACAAGCTATCACAACCAAAAGAAAAATGGCTAACTGCCAATGGGAGGCTCACTGCCTACAAAACAGGCTAATTGCCAATACAATACTGATAACAGTAAATCCACCACTGAAACACCAAACACAACAAAATGCTACCTTCGGTAACATACGCTCGCAGAAAGAAAAGAGTATACAGAGTTATGTTCCTTCTTCATGCGCACACATCAGTCATCTCACACACACCCTTTTAAGATCATCTTCTATAAGTATCGATGCATGCCAATAAAGACCTTTCATGTCAGCCTAGCAAAAATTGAAATAGGTCAGACTAGGTCATTCCCGTGGTGGTAAGAAATGAAATGTGGACCACACCATCCTCCTTGCGCAAAGCAACACGCTACACATCCTCCATGACAATCGGAGCCAATGAATAGGTAAACATACGTTTCAAACAAACGGTCACTCCAAGACACATCAACTGCAGATTGGTATGACCCCAAAGAAAGAAGACTCGGTGCATATTAGCATAAATGGGACCAAGACAATCACGTCATACCTTCCGGTACACAGCCAACCGGAACCAAAATTTGTCCGTAGGTAACCGGAATACCTCAACCGAAACCCCATCAACAAGGTAAGATATGTTGACATCAATGACAACCATTAATGACAACATCAACCACATTTGCAACAACATCAAGGAAGATAACAACAAGTCAGTATTGAATGAAGAGATCGGCATTTCATAATACAACAATATTTCGATATAGTAATATTGTGGCATGCATGATAATATGTTTGATATGTATGTGTAGTGTATGCAATGTGGATAAGCGTTATTATTTATCTATACTCCTTAAACATCTCTAACCAAGATGTTAATAAACACTTGTACAATTATTTTGTTTCTTCAATTAATAAATAAGTTTATCTATTTTTTATTCCCACAAGCAATCATATGGGAACGGAAGGAAATATGTTAGGGAGAGGCAGTAGACTAGTTCCCTCGAATTAAGTAGGCCACCCCAAGTGATGGAATTGTATTAGTAGATATTCACACCACTCATGGGCCAAGGGGCAAGTTGTCTTAGTTAGATGTTGTCTGATCTTGGGCTTAATTGGGCTAAACAGTATTCTGCAATGCCCCGGGTTCCCTCAAATTAAGTAGGGCACCCCAAGTGATAGAATTGTATTAGTGGATATTCCTGCCACTTGTGTGCCAAGGGGTGAGTTGTCTTAGTTGGATCTTGCGCGCTCTTGGGCTTAATTGAGCTGAAAGTCTTCGGGCACCCTTTGTGATTTTCCTCTCCAAACTCTACTATCATTAATTATGAGAAATGGAACTTTTGATTTCTAAAGTTCAAAGGTTATTGCATGATTTATCTAAATAGAGTTAGATGATTATTGATATATATGAGCATATATTTGTTGTTGGATCCCTAACCCTAATAGAGATATTTGGTCTTATGAATTACATTTCAAATATTGTCTAAAATAATTGCAAGATCTAAACCAGAATTATCTTGATTCTTGGTAAAAACGTTTTATTAGTAAAGATATAATTCTAACTATATTACATTTCTTATTTTAATTGGACATTGTGATTCTAGGGCAAGATTGGGGATCATCCCAAAAGGGGGTCATACATGAAAGGTATGTTGAATACAAGTAAAATCATACAAGCACAAGGAAATTCGAAGAGCCAAAATTATTTTGAAGAGCAGAAATTATTTTGAGGAGAATTATAGCAGATTTGAAGCAGACCTTTTAAGGTAATTTGTAGCAGATTTCAAGGAGATTTATTCTTCAAGAAGACTAAGATTTTTTGTTCAAGAGATTGGTGTCTTTTCACTAAGTTGGTGCTTATTTGTGAGGATTGGTGTCTCCAGTGGGTTAGTGATAGCAAATATAAGTGGGGATTGGTGTCTCTAGTAGGTTATTGCCTACAAAATTTGTAAGGAAGTATTCATATAAGCAGAACTTTTTGTTGTAGTTTTCTTCCAAAGGGTTTCCACTCGTAAATCTTGTGTTCTTAATTGTTGATTATGTGCAATTAATGTTATTGTGGTTATAAATTTGAAGAAGTTAAAAAGATTGTCTTATACTGATTCAGCCACCCTCCCCCCACCCCTCAGTATAAGCTTCTGCTCATCAAGGTATCATTCAAACATTAAGAACATTAAATATGAAAAGATGATGCTCCTAAATCAAGAACATAGAGCACTGCATATATGACCATCACAACATAGGCCTTCCAAATTACCACTGTGGCATCTGAGATTGAAAACAATATGAATATTGTTAAAATATGAGCAAATCAGAGTCCCGTGCTCTGTCAAATTGAAATGGGAAGTGAAATAACCCTAAAATAATTCCAGAAGAGAGGATTTGCCTAGCAAGTAGCAAAGCAGAGTACAGAATGAACATCATAAAGCATATTGGAATGCCTGCATTTCAACAGTTCACAAGGCATGAAAAATGCAAATAATATGAAAAACCAACAAAAAAGGGAAAAGTGCTTCAAACTGGGAAACGTCATCACAGACATCCAAGAATATAGAAACTAGATATCACAATCTAGAGTCCAGACTCAGACATGGCATCTTAAAGATAAACATATCTTTAAGGTCTGGCCAACCAGTTTGAAATGAAGGAACTATAATCTTTCTTAATCATCCAATGCTAATCCAGTCCCTCAATTACTTTTAAAGTTTAACATAAATATACATCCTTAGATTTGTCACTGGAATTTCTAAGACGAACGTAAATTAAATGTTAAAAAATTCTAGTTATTGTTTAGTACTAACTAAGCACATTCTATGCAAGGTAAACAACAGAAAAGGCACACTTGATGTCTTCTTTTGAAAACAAATTTGCTGAATTTTAAAACCTAATTATTTTCAGGAGTTCCAAAAGCACTGTTATGAACCAAAATCTGATATCAATACTCTGAAAGCAAAATTCTGAATCCTAAAGCACTTCTCCTTAGCAATATCACTGACATATTGAACTATCAAATCTCTCAGGTGAGCCGCTCCCAATTGTAAAGAGACAACATTTAAAAAGTATTTAATGCTGATCCACGTCAATCCCAAAATTTTGCATAAACAAAAAAATCATATTAGAAAATTTTCGCTGATAAAAAAGAAAGACATTTCTACTGTTAGATATTCTCCTAGATATAAACTTCCTCCAACAAAAACCTTTCTTCCATAACCTGCTTCGGGCTGTTTCATCTCTTTCCAGATATGTTACTATAGTTTCACAGGTTCACAGAATCATCACTCTGATAACATTGTTATGAACCAAAATCTGATAGTATAACCAAAAAATCTGAAAACAAAATGAAAAAGTTTAAAAATAATAAGCTGCTCAAATATCAAAAAATTAACTCAAAATCTGAGAAAATATGTCTCAAAAAACATTCTAAAAGCAAAATGAAGAACTCTCGAAGCAAAACATGGAAATTCTGCACACAGAGACTCCTAATCTGCAAAATGATTTGCTGGAAGCAAAAAAGCAGTAAAACTCTGTTCTGGTATGAATAATACAAAGATGAAAAGTCTTTGAACATGTTATGGGAGAATTTTTTCAAAATTAGAATAATATTAGACTTTGTAAACAGAAATATGAGGCTTATGACACCAGCCATGCAATAACTTCTGTTTATAAGAGTTGTAGATTCATTTGAGAAGATCGTCACGGAAGGATTAATGAAGGGAGGACCATCAATTCAGAAATTCATGACTAATAAATAGATATCAGATCATCAATCATCAATTTGGAAATAAATCATTATTCTCAAAGGGCAGAAATGAAGAGTGATGACCCATTTCTTGTGAAGGGTGGTGAGTCGTCCATAAAGAAGATATATGGAGATCATTTCATGAAATCAAATCATAAAAGTATCATGGAAGTATTAACCTACCAAGTACATCAAGAAAAAAGCAATCAGCAAAGAACAATGAAGAAGTGTCTATTGGCAATAATCTTGCAAATTCCTTAAGAAAGAGGTTTAAAATTTGTGGAAGTGTGTTGCAAATAGGAAGGATGGCCAGCCTTCCAAGTTCATGAGAGATGGAAGGACGGTCCACCTTTCATGCTCGTGTCAAGTTGAACAGGACAAGGAATGGACGGCCAGCCTTCCATGCTCTTGGGCTTAATCAAGGAGGACAGCAAGCCTCCAGGGTGGACTGAGAGGTGGAAGGGCGGCCCACCTTCCATGCTCTCAGAAATTCAAGGACGACCAGCCTTGATATTGCCATTTGCAAGCATTTCCAAGGAATACACAATGTGATTGGCTGCAAGGAATATGTTCTGACGCATTGATCTGAATATTAATGATGCTATATGATGTTTTGATTTGAATATTATGATAACTTATAGATCTTCGACAAGACAGTCTGAAGGAGAATTACTGCACAAAATCAACAATAAGTTCTATCTTCCAAAATATTCATAGAGTGATAAGTTGAATATTATAACAAAAATTCTTTATTTTTTGATAAAATTGTATTTAAAAAAATATTACAATTCTCATCTTAAGTTGGAATTGTTGTTTTAGGGCAAAAATGAGGAATATCCCAAAAAGGTACATTACACCATTCATCACTAAGATCCACCCTAGAGTTTTACCACAAGCGTGTCCAATCCACTATTCAATGGAGGTGGGAGATGCAGAACACCCCTTTACATGGTCACATATGCAATAAAGCAAACATAAAAATAAAAAAGGCCATGTAGAGTTTTCCCCATTGATGATAAGAAGGTGAAGGAGTTCCCATGAAGGCCTTCAAAAAAGTTAGAACAAAGTATATTAAATTTACTAAGCTCAAAAGGTATAAGAGTAAACGTGGCCAATTTGATGCTAGAGAGACCAGATATCCAATAGAAACTATTTGGGCCTCTAAGATTGTTAAGCATACTTGTCCTTCAACTCCTCTCTCGAGTTTTTAGTTCCTCTGCCACTGAGATAAATTGATCAGCACATAACTTCATCCACTTAGTTAAGAGAAATAGACTGAACTGTATGTAATGTCCCCTCGCGCTTAGCTAATAAATAAACAAATAATCACGTTAGCCTATTTTTTATTCACCCCATAGGCTAAACATTAAGTTAATAAAGGGTGTAAAGTAATAATTAAATAAAGAGGCAAAAAAGCTATGGTTGTATTAAAAGAATATCTCACCCCAAGCTTATCTCAGGTTCTTCCAATCAGCCACACAATACAGAGCAGCTGCAGCAGACATTAAGGTCTAATTGAAATCTGATTTTTGGGCAGAATTAAGATGGAAGTCTACAGGCAGTTAAGACGCCATTAAAAAGGCAGCTTCTTTGAAGAATTCGCAGCTTTTGCAACTTTCCAGTTTGCAGCACTCAAGGAAGCCATGAATAATTAAAATCGCAGGTCTGCACTTATCTAATCAATCATCCATTTCAGGCGATCAGGTCACTGGTAAAAAATTTCAGTTTTGGAATAGTCATTTGCAAAATTCTGAACATGTAGTTTGGGTTCTCAATTTCAATCAATGATACTTTCCTATTGGTTGTCAACGCCCCTATTTTCCATCTGCATTTCTGGGTTTTATTTTGATATAATAAACCAAACCCTTTTTGCTGTGAGTTTTATACTGAGTTTCAATTAAATCTGAGGAAAGAATATTTCACTGTAAGAGAGTAAAGAAAGCTTGTTGTTGTGCACAGTGCCTGCTGTCATGTATTGCAAGAAATCACATTGAAAGGAGAATCCAAGGAACCAACATAAATTGATGAGGACTGCAGCCAGTTGAAGACCCGTTGCAGAAGCCAGTTGAGTCCAGGTTTTCTAGAGATGAAGTGCAATTTCGAAAACATTAACAACTAATTCTAATTTCAAATCTTGAAGTCCCGTTGCAGAGCCAGTTGAATCCAGGTTTTCTATTGATGAGGTGCAATTTCCAAAACATTATCAATTAATTCTAATTTCTAAGCTTGTTTCTCTGTAACTTTAGAATATGAATGATGCGGTATATCTTGTCTTGGCATCTCTAAAGATAAACATATAACAATGTTCATACAATGCCAACAAAGAGATTGTGTAATCAATCTATATGCATTGTGCTTACTCTTTTAATTTTCAATTTCTTTTAATTTGTTTAATTTAATATTATTTTAATGGTTGTTCTCGGAATCCACACAATTTTGTAACCCTGAAACCCCATACCTCCATCCTCTAAAGCTCAATGAAATGTTGCTAACTAGAAAGTACACACTGAATCGGTGAGGTAAATGAGCTACTAAATTACGATAGCTGAAACTCTTTTGGGAAAAACGCATGGAAATTAGTCTCTCTAATTTTATAGGGCAGCGCTTTCTATTTAACTCTCTTGCTCTGCCAATGTAACTACATTGGTCTTTGTTGTAACATAAAATGTGTTCGGAAAAATAAAGAGGTCAAAAAGAGTATTGACACCTTGTTGCGCAGTTGAATTACTGCCTGCGTTCAGCTCTCGCAGTATCCGCAGAACCTCATACGTGAGCTTCTCTTTCATAGATTGCAACAGCTTCTCCTTCATAGTTTCCCTCAATGCCTCCTCCTCTATTTCTTGCACCTGCACATAAACGTTTTTTCTTTATGACCTCCAATACTACCCTAATAACTGAGCCAGTGCATAGGATGCCTTGTTTTCCCGATTTCAATTGTACAATCATGTCTCCCGGATTTTAAAATCAGGGTCTGGCTATGAAAACGCCGATTTTGCTAACATTCGCGCTCGCCCAATACACAAATTGCATTGCATTATTGTTAGGCATTTCATTACATTTCCCCAAAAATATCAGAAGAAAATCTTTAAAACTGCAACTTACCCTGTGAATTAGATCTACAGGTTCCGATTCCCGGCGAACTCTTATGGCTTGTTGCATTTGTTTATGCTCGTACTCTGTATATTTTATAACTGACTCCAAAAACATTATACGTAAAGATATCGAACAAATGATCGCAAATCTCAAATGCCGACTGCCAAAAAGAGAAGAAATCAATCTTACCTTGCAATGAACTGCGGGTAGGTGAGAACATATAAAGAGGGGCGAGCAGAGTGTGTAAAACGTAAAGGGCCGCTACTAAATTGGCGGTGCATACGACCGTGGTAGCCTTTTTATATGAACATTTAACTCTGTTTACATTGCCATTGCCATTGCCAAGCCAGTCGACAGCACCTCCGTGAGCCATGTTGCAATATTTTTCTGGTTAAAACCCTATCAGTTGGAAGCATACCACAATCACCAGCTCTAAAAAAATTTGACGCGGGAGAGATACAGATGGTGGAAGTAAAAACAAAGCGATCTAATAACCGCTAAAAACTTGAAATTTTTTTTGTTCGAGTGCAAAACAATTGCACCCTGTCAAATCAAAAAAGTGCTGATATAATTCATAACTTCTTTATATTTCTTAGACTGAACGCTCAAGTGACTGTGAGAACGACATACATCCGGACGAGGATCACTTGTCGGAGCTTTTTCTGCCTGTTTACAGACCATTTTGTTGATTACTTTTGATAAGAAGAAAATAACTTATTCAAAATAATTATTGTAAGGAAAAGGAACCACTTACATAATTAATCTACTAATAAAATATATATATATTCAAATAAATAATACAGAATCTCTGTTCAATTTTATTTCAATTGAATTCATGTCTGTTGCAGAATTTTTTTATTTTATTTTAGGATGAATTTGTCTTTATCTTGTCTATGAATGTCATTATCTTATTTATCTCTACATCCTCTTTTTCTCGGGTCTTGAGCCTATCTATGCCTTTGATTATACTATCGTAAGAGTTGTTAACTCCTTAAACATCTCTATTTGCAAATTTGTTTGAGAACCTTATCTCCCCATCTAAAATGATGGTTTCTAGTTTACTAAAAATAATTCAAATATTCTTGAAAAATTAATCAATTAAATTATTTTTAATTAGAGTTATTAACCAGTAATGAATGCATTGTCAACTCTCGTCAACTTCATTGAAAAATAAGCATTGGAAAAGATAAAAAGAGGCATGGGAAGAAAGAATATATATTTTTTGCACTTAAAGAAATGTGGAAATAGAAAAACATTTCATTTTAGATTGTGATGTCTTCGAGGATACCATGGACAACTATATTAATATCTTGATAGCTAGCTCTTGGGTTGATTTATTCAACAAGGGGATAGTTCAGCAGTTGAGGGCACTCATTATCAAGTTGCACGAGAAAATGGTTGAAATGCAAAAATTAATGTGTGAGGTGATATATCCCATAGGCTATATTTAACCTCATGGATGTTAAAAATTATTTCTTTCTTAGACCCAAAATTAGAATCAAATCTCTTCTTTTTCTTCTTTGCACTTCTTATGGAAGTGTCCAAGCTTACCATAGTTCCAACAAATACCTTTGAACTTATTAGGAGACTTAGATCTCCCCTTAGATTTGTATTAATCATGCTACTTAATCTTTGTGTCTTCTTTCATAGGTCTTCCATGATCACTTAGGGCCTTCTTGGAATTGATGGATGTCTTCCTCCTCATCTCTTTACAAAGAAAAGAACCTACAACATCTTCAATCTTCAAGATAACAGAAGTACTCTCAAAAGTCATAAAAAGAAAACTTAACGAATTAGTTAAATAATAAAGCAAGATCTGAAATTTCTCTTTCTATTCGTTTTGACACTGATGGAAGCCAATTGAGCCACCAACATATTAAACCATTCAAAGTGGTTTGTAATTTGTTTGTCCTATTCCATTCTCAAGGAATACAATTTCGCTAAAGATTTGGCTTGATACATCTCGCTAAATTTCATCCATAATTTATTTGTAGAGGACTATTCGTGGATATTGGGAAAAAAAAAGAGTTTATCAAACATAATATAATAAGATCCTTCGCCTTACAATCCATAACATGATATTGAGCAACTAAATAGGATTTGCAAGATTGAAAATATTCTCATCGACAACATGGCATACATCTTGATTTATTAACAGATCCTCCATCTTGAACTTCCATGTCTCAAAATTATTACCAAAATAATGTACCCTTTGCTTGCAATAGGGTTAGTCATAAAGCTTCAAACATTCTGTGATAAATCTTTATTAATGGATAATTAATATACTTCCCAACATCTTTCATCTATATGACATCTACACTGACACTTCAAAGATGTAACCTTCTAGATCTATCTCCATTTCCTTAAATATGATAATTTCTTCTACTTGGATTAAGGCTTCTAGGAGATGTCTATGAGAATAGGAGTTGACATTGTTTTGTTAAGATGAGAGAACTACAACGTAAAGTTTGTAAATTTTGTTAAGTTTTTTAGTCTAGGATTATGAGTGTGTGGGACTAGCTAATTTATGCAACAAAGAAAAGTAAGTTTTGTTGATAGTTTCATGATGTATTTATAAAACTTTAGCATACTTAAGTGTATTAAATAGTTTTTCATTTTCCCTCATACATTTGTCCATTAATTTTTCCTACAACTATATTTGGTGGGTAGAATTGTGATAAATTTATAATACACTCATTATATAACTATCATACAATTATAGTACATTGTGTATTGATGTTATCTTATAGGTTCATTGTAAAATATTTTGTTGACACCCTTTTGTTTTCTTTGGAGTTTTGATTAGTCCAAGGAAATGGAATTTCAAACTCAGACCTAGTTGTCATCATTACCTTTTTTTGAAGTAAGAACATAAATTAAGATATTGTGAGGTTCTTCGTGACCATATTTATTTTGTCCCTCCGTATATTGTCAAGTATTTTTGTGAAATGTAGCCTTAGCATTTTTTTCCCAACTTCTATGTTGTAGGAACACATGTAGAGCCTACATAATTTTGATGAACTTACATTGAATGATCACGAGTTTTAAGCAAATTAGATGTATTATAGGTTTTTATTTATTTTTGTGGTTCATGGATAATTTTTGTCGTAATCTACAATGTGTTTATAGTTTGTATACATGCTAACTATTTTTAGTTTGTATATATGCAATTTTATCCTTTTTGTGGTTATGTGTGTGAATCATTTTTACAGTAATCTATTTTACAATTGTATATGGGTTCCAATGATATGGGTATATTTTTGTTCCAGTATTTTCCCAATTGCTTCAATTTTACTAGTTACCAACAAATCCTTTATTATGGCAAGGGAACCAACTTTTTCAATACAAGAACTTCTTTTGAAAAGCAATTAATTTCTTCATTCTACTACTAAATAATGGCTTGTTTGGTGCTTTCAACTACTATGTCATATTGTTTCTTTATGGGTCAAAAATATCCACAATTGTATTCTTCCATACCTAATTCTCCACTTATTCTTTGTTTATCTTCTTTTTATTTTTAGCAATGTTGGTTCCTTGTAATTTAAGTACCACAACTTTACATTTTTTATTATTTGATTTTCTATTTGTTTAGGAATTATCTCCTTCTAATATTCTTTGATGAAATTGTCTTCATTGGTGGATGTGACTACTAACTAATTTTTATCTCTTTGACATCCTTCATCGCCTTTGAGAGGTATTATCCTAACAACCCTTGCTCCTCTATTCGACCCTTGAAGCTCATCACTCTTAGATTTAGATTACATGCAAATATAACCATTAAGGTAAAGGAATAAAACACACATACAGAAAATAAGGCACAAGGAATTTAACATGGTTCACCCAATCTTGGGCTATGTCCACCAAACAGAGAGATCAATATTATTATCCAATAATTCCAACCGATTATAATTAGCGATCCCTTGCGGCTCATTACCGCTGCAAATGCTACAATACTTCTTCACTCTAACAAGAAATAACCCCAACACCATGTTTCTTATATAAAAACCCTAACCCTAAAACTTGCTTGACGGTTCAACCTAGAGTTATTCTTGACGAGGCAACTTAGGGAAATGGTTGACAAGTCAACCCAAAAAATGCTTGACAAGTTAACCAAAAAAAATTGGACCGTTGCCCCGAACCCCATGAATTGCAGAAAATTGTATAGTACATGCTTGATCAGTCACCACAAACCAACACTCATCACTCTTAGATTCAGATGCAATACATTAGAAGTCTTGTTATTTTATTTTACATTTATGTATAAGTCATAATATCCACTACCACATAATGCATAGTTCTTCCTTTTTACCTTACCAACATTCTATAGTAGAGTGGCTTGTTTTATCATATTTTAAACAATTTGCACCATCCTTTCTACATTTCCCTTGCCATGTCCTTGACCTCCTTTGTAATTGAATATCCTAATTCTAGTGGTCTTGTAGAGGGGTATTCTACAATGTGTTGGCATTTTTGTTGTTCCTCCATGGTAGTTTTCTCTACCCAACATATTTTCTATGCAACTTCATTTCTTCCACAAGCCCTTTGACATAGGCCATGGTGTAGTCTACTTATCTAGATCATATGCCTAACTTAATCAAAATATAGAGTCTAGATGATCTTACATATTTCTCAAGTGGAATTGTTTTAATGGACATATTTATATATCTTATACTCATCTCATTATTTACTATAATTAAGGAAAATAGGGTTCACTAGGATGTGTGGTTAAGCCTATCTCCCTACTTACATTTTGAGGAGAATGATCCACTAGGGTTAAAAAGGCTCGAGCACAAGGAGGATGTAATGATCCTTTTCTATGAAATATAACTATGCAATTGTAATTGAGGAATGTAAGAACTAGCATGAAATATGAAGAAAAGGTAAATTTTTGTATGTGTAGAGAGACAAAGAACTGAATGATGCAGGAGCATCCTTAGGTCATTAGAAATCTTGTATCACCCAAAAATATTTCCCTTTCATTTTTGTTCTTAGTTTTGTTTCAGTTAGCAATTATGCATTTCTTGTTGTGTTCCTTGGTTTTAGATCATTTGTTGTTGCGAACCAAAGGGTTTGTTATGTACATCATGTTTTACCCATGTCTGGGTTGACACCTTGATTGGATACTTCATTGTGGATGTATTATGGATTCATGGTCAGTTATGTGTGTTCTTCATGTTCTAATAGACAGTAGGAATTTTCCAATCCTACGAAGCGTTTCTCAATCGATGAAGCTTGGTGACTCATATCCCGATGTTCTTGGATCTTTGGCAAACGTATCTCTTGGATCGCGCATCATTTCTACATCTAGGCATTCATATATTTATGATTTGGGTCCTAACCTATATTTTTTATATTATGTTTTATCCTTCTTGAAAAATGTAATTGATCTGGCTGACATATGAGTTGTGAAGGCTCTATATATTGAGGCTCTTGATCTTTGTTTGATAGAGTAAGAGGATTTATCAGGAAGATAACCTTGGAAGGTTAGCATTAGGGTACAGAGATAGATTTTTGTAATCAAGAATGTATGTCGAAAGTTTTTATTTTGCATGTTGCAGGCCAATGTCATGTAAATACTTTATTCTGAGATAATGTGAAGATCTATTATAACATCTTGATTGTCTATTCTTGTTTATGAGTTGGTTGGTTCCATTGTGTTGACTCCTATTGCATGGTTGGACCATCTCCTTTGGGGAAAATCCTTCCATGATTGTGTCATATGGTATCAAAGAAAGGTTGATGATCTTGTGTTAGAAGATCGAGTTCCTGAGCTTGTGAAGCCCTAGTTAAGTTTGTTGTGGGGTGGAAGAGTGTATATCTGGCTCACAATTGTAGAGGACTTGCACAAGGGGATCGTTGAGGAGATTGTTGCTAGTTGAGAACTTGTTTGAGGTGTTGAAAGTGTACCAAGGGTGAATCGATCGCCAAGTTGTAGGTAGGATGTCAGTGTGTCTAATAGATTGTTAAGTGAAAGGCAATTAGCACCTTGTAATCAGATCGTCGAAGTTGAGTTAGTTGCACCTAAGGATTGGAAAGATGGTGCCTATAAGGATGAACCCTAGAAGGCTAGAACAAATGATGGAGGACTTCCGAAATGAGATGAGAAATGAGATCATAAATGTGTTTGTTGGATTCTGAAGGAATCCTGAGACTGAAGAGGAATATGAGGAATTTGTTGAAGATCTTAAGACTGTAGATGTTTAGATCCCTGTGGATGAAGAAATATTGTTGAGGGATACGACACAAGTAATTAATTGTCATAGGATGGATGTTTCTACTTTCATTGGTTTATTACATCTTGGGGATTTGATCGATTGGATTAGTGAATGAGAAGATTACTTTGAGCTTGAAGATATCAGAGATCCACGGAGGGTTGGGTTAGCACAAAGTAAGTTGAAGGGTTATGTTTCCTTATGGTGGAAATAATTATAGAAAGATAGAGAGGAACATGGTGAAATTAAAATCACTAGATGACGGGTAGTGGTTGCTAGATTGAAGGCTAAATTCATTCTTGAGGATATGAATTAAAAAATTTCAAGAAGTTGCATAACTTGAAGCAGAAGGACATGAGCATGAAGGGATACATCAAAGAGTTCTACAAGATGAAAATCAGATATGGACACCGAGAGGTATCTAAGGATAAGGTGGCTAGGTATATTAATGGTCTGAGATTTAATATTCAGGATGAGCTGAGTATGTTGAGGATATCTACGGTGGAAGATCCATACTAATATGCATTAAGGGCATAAGATAAGATGAAGAGGATATCGACTAACCCTAGAGGAAAGGAGAAGCAAGCAAGTAGCAATGGAAAAGAGAAGAAAACTATTAAGTTAGAACCTAATCAGAGGACACTTAGGAGAGGGAATGGTAGTAAGGAATTCAAAGGTACTTGTTTCA
Organism: Thuja plicata; assembly: GCA_018584345.1. Classification (NCBI taxonomy): domain Eukaryota; kingdom Viridiplantae; phylum Streptophyta; class Pinopsida; order Cupressales; family Cupressaceae; genus Thuja; species Thuja plicata. The sequence goes on along the minus strand of MU223350.1, from coordinate 864,624 downwards.
AATGTGGTGGCATAGGACATAAAGCTTTTCAATGTTTTGAAGGATCTAGTAAGAACTTGGGTAGACTGAATCTTGTGGCACATGAGAAGTGAGATACTAATGGACTTAAGGAAAATATGAAAGAACATGAGATAGTAGAGTCTCTTATGCTTATGAGAATCATGTTGAGTAAGAAGGAAGTTGAACCTATACAAAGGAGGACTTTGTTTAGGAATTTCTGCAAATCGGGAGGTAAATGTTGTAAGGTTGTTATGGATTGTGGTAGTACTGATAATTTGGTCTCAAAAGAGATAGTGCAGAAGCTTGGATTGAAGAGGTTTAAACATCCTTATCCTTATGGGATAAGTTGGTTTTTAGATGATCACATGGTGGAAGTGAAAGAACTTTGTTTGGTCAACTTCAACATTGGACATTACAAAGATGAGGTGGTATTTATGAGTTATTGTCATGTTCTATTTGGTTGACCTTGGAAATTTGATAGGGGAGCTATTCATGATTGCAAGATAAATTTGGTCACAATAGAGAAGGATGGACATAAGTTTACTTTGGTTCCCTTGAAGGAGGCAAAGAGGAGAAATGCAAGGAATTTGAGCATGGTAAAGAGTTTTTATTCATAGAAGCAGAATATAGAGGATGATATAGATCAGAAGAAGGATCTTAAAGGCAGACCAAAAAATAAACTAGTACCATACTATAAGAAGTGCAAAGTGAAGCAACAAAAAACCTTGGTTGCTAATCAGATAAAGGCTTGTCGTCGAGGTAGTTCAGTTGTGCGAAAGAAAGGAGGTAGTGGTCAAAGTTTTGATGTTGATAAGAGGTATGATGAAGGGAGTATAGAGTAGAGTAGCTCGATGGATCTAAAAGAAGATGAAGTAGAAGTGTAGAGGCAAAGAGTTTTAGATAAAGAGGACATTTGGATCAAGAATGAGCATGGGATTTATGTCCCTCAACCTATCAAATGTTCATAAGTTTCTCTTATGGAACATTTTCTTCTGACTAGGGGTATCTAATGCAGGAGCATCCTTGGGTCATTGGAAATCTTGCATCACCCAAAATTATTTTCCTTTCAATTTTGTTCTTAGTTTTGTTTCAGTTAGCAGTTTTGTGTTTCTTGTTATGTTCATTGGTTATAGGTCATTTGTTGTTGCAAACCAAACGGTTTGTTTTGGACATCACGTTTTACCTATGTATGGGTTCATACCTCAATTGGATACTTCACTATGGAGATATTCTAGATTCATGGTCAGTTCTGTGTGTTCTCCATGCTATAACAATCAATTGGAGTTTTTTGATCCTGTGAAGCGTTTCCCGATCGATGAAGCTTGGTTACTCATATACCGATGATCTTGGATCTTTGGTTGACATCTCTCTTTGATCGCGTGTTGTTTCTACATCTTGGCATTGAGATCTTTATGATTTGGGTCCTGACCTATATTTGTTGTATTACGTTTTCTCCTTCTTGGAAAATGTAATTGATCTAGTTGACATATGAGTTGCGAAGGCTCTATATATTGAGGCTCTTGATCTTTGTTTGGTAGAGCGAGAGGATTTCTCGGGAAGATAACCTTTGAAGGTTATCATTAGGTTTTAGAGATAGATTTTTGTAATCTGGCATGTATTCCAAAAGTTTGTAATTTGCATGTTGCAAGTCATCTGATGTAAATACTTGATTATAAGATAATGCAAAGATCTGTTGTAGCATCTCGATTGTCTATTCTTATTTTTGAGTTGTTTTTTTCTGTTGTATTGAATCCTACTGCATGGTTGGACCATCTCCTTTGGGGAAACTCTTTCCATGATTACGTCACTGACAAACTAATTTTAGGACAAGATTTGATAACTAAAGACTATAATTGACTTATAAACTAATTTTTGAGTCAATGTGGAACGAAAAGAGCAAATTGGTCACCTTAGTCATGTAATATGGATACACCACTCATTATAGTCTATGCACATTCTAGAAAAAAAAAATAGTTACAAACTATACCCCTTCTATAAATCTACTTGTAGCTCTTTTGTGTGTTTGCCAGCTATTCATGCACACAAAAAAAAAGGAAAAATAAATGTGTAGAAAGGGGTTTGTCTAAGTCAAACACTAGTTTTGGAATCAACCATGAAATGAAAATAAAATATGCTTGAAATGTAAGTGCGGTGATATACAGTAGAGGCTAGATCCAAGAAGTAACATATCTTATACCTTAATGATGTAACACTCTTTGAATGTGATCACAAGTGTTGATACAGTAACATGACTCCACAAAAACCTAAAAAGAAATCACAAAGGACATGTTTGCTTGAAGGTTGTTTAATCTTGCTAAAATAAAATAAAAAATAAAGAATATGGTGGGATGAAATCTCTTGAATGCTTAAAAATATGCTCCTTGAATGCCTTAATCTGAAATTGCAATTGATAAATCCAATTATAATTGAGGGATTGCTTGATTTTTGATTGCCTTGAATATAATGAATGCCTACAAAATTGAGGGAGGCAACCTTGCTTATATACCACTCCTATCCATTTTAGGGTGCAAAACTTGAAGGAGACCAACATAGACCAGAAATCCCCACTAAAACCCAATAATTATTACTCTTTGGTGGCAATTTTGTAAGTCATTGTGACCACAACTTGCAAAATTGTGGATGTTATGCAACTGACAATTTTTAGGATCAATTGAAAAATAATGGTTCCATCCACAGCATGTGAGACACAGTCTCTCCTACTTCTCTAGGTAGGCTCCCCCCTCTTATTTCTACTGGAATTAAAAAACACTTAACTATTATTTGCACTGAGCTAAATCAAGGTGAGACATTCATCCTATTCTCTTATTTCAGAATAGATGTTACTATTACAATATCATCTTAAAGCAATACTGGAACTCACTTACAAAGTATCTATTGGAGCAATAATTCTCATAAACATAAGATTAGACGTAAGAATAATATTCTACGGATCAACACTTTATGTAACCAAGAAACTCATGAAAGCTCAAAGTATTTCCATGGCTCCTTATAACATTTGGAGAAAAAGAATGAAACACATGTGCAACTCAAAGTCTCCAACATTTATTTCACCTTGCATTCACTAACGAAGAAAATAAAGTTCAACACAAAGATTGCAAGATATTCTCTTTCTTGAGTGTCCTGTATTAATCTCATATTTGATAAACAACACAAAGTCTCCAAGATCAAACCTGAAACAAAATAATAACTTTGAACGCAATATGAAGTTCAAATTCTACAATATTATGTCCAAATCCCTTTTGAACAATAGCACAAAGCTCACAATCAACTAGAGAAAATGTCATCACATCACAGTTTGGATTGGCACAAAGTCTCAAGAAAACCCGCCTCTTTTATCAAAAGTAATTCAATTTACATCCAAGCTCAAAGTCTTAGAGTGCATATACAAACTAGCAAAGCTTTCTTGCATTCCCAAAAAGATTTAAAAAAAAAATACAATGAGGCCCCCTCATATATATAGGTGATGGGTTAAGAGAGAAAGGTGGGAGAAACCTTGATGACATATAACTGATTGAATGTTTGAAGATGTTAAGTTGATCACCAAAATGTAGAAGGATAATGCAAGGCATTAAATCAGTTAATGGATTGTATTGTCATTGATGTCAACTTGATATAATCTAATTGGTTATAATCAAAGTATCAAAGACTTCAGAGAATCAAAGAGAAAAAGGTTATGCTTTCAGTAATTCATAAAAGGCGAGCATTCACAATGTGACTTCAAACACCGATGGTTAGTGGAACCTGATGGACAAAGAACACCAAAAGTCAAGTCACAGTGATGCCCGCACAAGAACACCGATGAGAAGAATCACAAGCATAACCGACGGCCAAAAACATAGTGTAAACCAATAGAGAAGCCCAAGGAGAACTAGAGGGCTGATCGAAGCTATCAAAGAGTTAAACACTGAAATTAACTTGAGTTCATAAATGACAAAATATCTAGCTGGCAGAGCTAAATATGGACTTAACTAGTAGTTATCTTTGTTTTCATCGACAAGATAAAGCCAAAGATAAGTAAAGGATTTAAAGTTATTTTGTCTAGTTGGCGAGAAGATCTCTACGAGATAAAATAGGAGTTTTTATTTAAATCTAATTGGCGAGAATTGTGGATCACGCCAAGATCAAGAAAATCAAGAACCTAAAAATGATGATATCATGTCTATAAACAAACAACTTAATTCATTACAAATTGAGGTCGGTGAATGAATGAAAAGAGGATGCTAATGAGAAACTGATGAAGAGCAACTTCATATAGTCCTGATCAATCAAGATGAGGAAAGAGCTAAAGTTTTCTGTGGACACCAAGCAACAGAGCATAGCATGACCAAGCAGAATCAAAGTGGAGCAAATGTATAAAAAGGGATATATTGATCAGATTAGTTTTACGAGATTACAATAGATTTGAAAATCTACAAGTATAAGTTGTATATATAAACAGATCATATTGTTTCAATTTAACCATTGATTCAGAAAGTCTCTTAATCGAGTGGGATTTAAAGATCCTTTCTATATTGGGATACATCCCAAGGAGGATCAAAAAGTTTGATCATGAAGATATCATGAGATGCCAAATACCTATTGACAGGCCAAATGAGGGTTTGATCAAGGAAGGTAGCATAGAGATGCCCGATATCAAGTGACAAACTAAACTTTTAAATCCTCTAAAAAGGTCACACCTAACAATGTGTCTATAACCTTTAACAAGGTTGGCTCTTCACCGAGCTCACTTCAGAAGAGTAAAAATTTTGGGTTACCGGTCCCAAGTGTTTTTTCCCTTAACAGGGTTTCCACATTAAAAATCCATGTGTCAATGTGTTTATGAGTCATTACTTTAGTGTTTTGCATTACACATAACTAATTTAGATTGATCAGCATACTCTAGATAATTGATTGTCTTTCAGTAAATTAACAGACTGCTATTCAACAAACATATAGTATAAGGTTTAACAAAACATTCCAAGCAATATTATTTTGATAATTATTTTTTAAGGCATTCATCTTATAGGACTGAAGATAACTAGAGGCTTAATATTGTGGTACTAAGTTTTTGGGTTGATTATTAGAATATTTTTGAGGTCACTGATTCACCTCCCCCTCTTAGCTATTACTAACAATTGGTATCAAAGCTTGTGTGCTTAGAAAGGGAGTTTAACAGCTCAAGCTAAAGATCACAAGATGAACAAACGAGATGTGCCCAAGTTGAATAAAGACAAATTTGCATCATGGCAAAGCAGAATAAGACTCCACCTATCAGGTATTGGAAATGATATTGTTTAATACTTAGATACTGAATATGTGTTGCCTACAGGACCTCACACTCTTGAGCAATTAAGATTAAAGCAGGAGCATAACTGCATGATGATAGAACTTGCATCATCACTATCTGATGTTGAGTTTGAAGATGTCAAAACCTGCACCTCTACAAAGAAAATGTGGGATAAGTTGAAGTTGGTATATGGAGGAGATGCTAATGTACTAAGAGCAAAGGCAGAAAGCCTAAGAGGGAGGTTTGATGTCCTAAGGATGAAAGAAGGAGAAAATATCACTCAGTATAGCTACAGAATCAAGAGGTAGTAAATGCTATTCGAGGAGTTGGAGGTGTACTTGAAGAGGAGACAGTGGTAAGTAAAATCTTAAGAACCTCACTGCCTGTATATACTATTAGATTTTATGCCATTCAAGAAATGAGAGCAGTTGCAAACAATATAGTTACTCTAGATAGTCTGATTGGTAGACTAATTTCATTCAAGATGAATAAATTTGATAATAGTGTCTTGCCATCTATAGAATCTGCATTCAAATCTTCTTAAAAGATAAGTAACTCGAGTCATAGACATGCTGTAAGAAATGATAGTGACAGTGATAACGAGGATCAAGGACTTGATGAGATTGAAGCACTAATGGCCAGAAGATTGCAGAGAGGCAAAGGTAGATACAAAGGTAAATTACCACTTGTATGTTTCAATTGTAAAGAGGTTGGACACTTTGCTGCAAGATGTCCAAATAGAAGAAAAGATGACAGAGGAAACGACAGATCATATGAAAGGAAGTTTGATAGAGTTGATAATAGAGATTACCAAAGCAACAGACAATCTGATAAGAGAGATACCCGAGACTACAAGGACAAAGGGAAGAAAGCTTGTTACCTACTTGAGAACAAAGCTAGTGACGCTGAAACTGAATCAAAAGAAGACATCGAGATGGTATTTGTAGCCATGAAGGATGATTCAGATGAAGATGAAGAAAGGTATGTAGAAACTACACTCATATATAAAGTTAGTAAAAATGATGTTTGGATCATAGATAGTGGCTAAACTCACCATATGACTGGTGATAAATAAAAGTTTGAGACTTTTGAGTACTATAATGGTGGTTCAGTGCGAATGGGAAATGATACACCTTGTTCAATTGAAGGAAAATGAACCATAATGTTAAATAACCTGATAAAATGTGAAAATGCTTATTGGGTAAAAGGACTGAATTACAATCTGTTAAGTGTTTCACAGCTGAACAATTCAGGTCACAGAGTAGCATTTGAAAATAAGAAGGCAAATATCTTCAATGAATCAGGAAGGTTGATTGGAACAGGTGAGTAGACAAAAGGTAACATTTTCTATCTTGATGACACTAACACCACTTGTTTAATGGCTAGAAACGAAGACATATGGTTGTGGCACAAAAATTATGTCATGTGAACTTTGACAACATGATAAAGATAAGCAACAAAAGGAATGTTAGAGGCTTACCGAGCATGACTAAGCCCAAGCATATCATGTGCAAAAATTGTCAAAAAGGTAAGATGACAAAGTCTAGTTTCAAGAGTAAAACCCATACATCTAATGCAATTCTAGAATTAGTCCATATAGATCTATGTGGACCCATGAGGACAGAGAGCTACTATGGAGATAGGTATTTTATTCTCTTTGTTGATGATTATTCTATAATGTTCTTACAAGATAAATTAGAAGCATTTAAGATGTTTAAATGGTACAAGGCTATGGTAGAAAAACAAAGTGAAAATAAATTGAAATGCTCAAGGTCAGATAGAGGAGGGGAATTTACTTCAAAAGAATTCAATAACTATTGCAATGAGCATGGAATTAAAAGACATGTTTCTGCACCGAGAACACCATAGCAAAATGGAATTGTTGAAATGAGAAACATATCAATTGTTGACTATGCAAGAATATTGATTATTGAAAAAAGCATCACTCAAACTTTATGGAGGGAAGCTGTTAGTATTGTTGTCTACACATTAAAAAGAGTACAATTGAAGAAGGACACAATGAAGACACCTTATGAGCTTTGGTATGGTCATACACCCAATGTAAGTTACTTCAGAATCTTTGGTAGTCAATGTTATATTTTGAAGGATGATAGAAAAAGGAAAACTTGACTGCAAAAGTGATGAAGGTATCTTTCTAGGGTACTCAACCAAAAGCAAGGCTTATAAATGTCTTAACAAGTCATCTAACAAAATCATTGAAAGTGCAAATGTGAAAATAGATGAATTTTCAGAAAAGAATGATAAGGAAAGAAAAACAGAACCAGAGGAATACACCAGGTTTGTTTATACATAATCTAACACTTTACCCAAGCAAAAATGTATCACTCCTGAGCAACAGATCATTGCACCCAAGCATCAGGCTGCAATTACTGAAAATCAACAAATCCTCAAGATGATGTTCCGAATAATGGAGATGAGAACAAAGGTCAAGAAGATGATCATAATGATGAACACAAAGCTGAACCGAAACTTGCCAAGTATGTCAGGAGACATCATCCACATAATCAAATCATAGGAGACAAGAAGGCTAGAACAAGAACAAGAAGTAAGTCACTAAACACTAGATGTTTACTTTGTGATTTTGAGCCTAAATATGTTAATATTGCACTTGAGAATGAAGAATGGGTCAGTGCTACGAATGAAGAAATAAAATAGATTGAGAAGAACAGTACTAGAAAAAAGCAAGGCTAGTATGCAAGGTATATGCACAAGAGGAAGGTATTGATTATGGAGAAACCTTTGCACCCATTGCTAGACTAGAAGGAGTTAGCATCTTACTTTCTTATGCTACATTTAAAGGATTCAAGGTATACCAGGTGGATGTCAAATTTGCATTCCTAAATGGAATACTGGAAGAAGAGGTATACATTGAACAACCATAAGGGTTTGTTGATCCAAACAAGAGAAACATGGTATGTAGACTACATAAAGCCTTGTATGGATTGAAACAAGCACCTAGAGTCTGGTATGAAAGACTTCAATCGTATCTTATTAGCATAAAATTTGTTAGAACAAGTGAAAATAACAATCTATACTTAAAAGAAGATACTGATTGTAATATTCTGATTGCTGAAATTTTTGTTGATGACATCATTTTTAAGGGAAATGAATTGTTATGCAAATCCTTTGCTAATGAAATGAGAAAAGAATTTGAAATGTCTATGTTTGGCGAGACCAAATTCTTTCTTGGTCTACAGATTCTTCAACAAGATGAAGGCATATACATCACTTAGTCCAAATACATCAAGGAAGTGTTGAAGATACTCAAGATGGAAGATTCCACACCAGTCGGAACACCTATGGCTACCGGATGTAAGATGATAAAAGAAGACAAATCCAATGAGGTAAATCAGACCTTATATAGATCAATGATTGGCAAACTGATGTATGTTGTTCATACCATAGCAGATATAGCACATGTAATTGGAATAGTTGCAAGATTCTTTGCTAATCCCAAAGAATCACATATGACTACTGTCAAGAGAATTCTGAGATATCTGAAGAACACCGAGGACTATGGCTTATGGTACAAAAGAGAAGGAAAATTTGAGCTACAAGCCTACACAGATGTTGATTGGGCTAGAAACATTGATGATCGAAAGAGCACAACTGGAGGAGCATTCTTCATGGGTGACAGACTTGTCACATGGATAAGAAAGAAGAAAGGATGCATCTCTCAGTCTACTACAGAAGAAGAGTATGTAGTTGCTACTGTAATTTGCTCTAATATTGTATGGATCAAACAATTGCTAGAAGGTATTCATATGAAGACCCTTGAACCAATAATTATCTATTGCAATAATACCAATGCATTTAACATTTCTAAGAATCCAGTCATGCATGCTAGGACTAAGCATATTGCTATCAAGTATCACTATCTAAGAGAACAAGTGTAAGCAAAGGAAGTGACACTAGAATATGCTCAATCAAAGGAACAGTTAGCCGATATATTCACCAAGCCATTACCAAAGGATACATTGTGAGTACCTGAGACAGAGGCTAGGGGTTCAACCCTTGTCTATCGATCAGTAATCTGACTAAGAGGTTGCATCAGCCTATACCAAATCTGAAGATCAATCATGTTGATGAAAACACTGAGATGGACAACAACAGATACATATGTACATTACAAGGTACATATCTACACCGAAAACCAGAGACATTGTATTGTTGATGGATAGGGAAATTCAAGGAATATATTATGTAAAGAATGGAAGATGATAAAAACAATGAGAAGTGTTTTTGTTTGGCATTGTTGTCAAAGGGAGAGATGATCTCATTATCATAAAGGGAGAGACTATCTCATCATCAAAGGGAGAGATTATTCTCATCATCAAAAGGGAGATATTATCTCATTGAATCATAATGCAGAGAGATATGATAAAGGGAGAGTTTATATCATTATCCTTGAAGTGAAGTTCCTGAAAATTAGAAAGAAAGAGTTAATCAATATTCTAAGGGAGAGAAATTGATTACATATGAAATATCCATGTAAGGGAGAGAAGTAACAAAGGGAGAGAGTTCAGACAAAGAGAAAGATTTTTGTCAAAGGAAAAAGAGATTATCAAAAAGAGGAACAGTCAGGGCAGAGCACATATCAGAACATAGATATCAAATGATACATCTATCCAGTGAAGGGATTGAAGATTGAAGACAACCATTCTGCAAGAAACAAATCTAAGCTATTTTGAGCTTACCGAAAGCGAGACATTTGTAATAGTTACAATAGGAAAGCTTGATGAAAATTGTTATATTTCATAGTGCAATAGTAATAGTATAGTATGATAATGTAGTATGTTTCCATCAATGCCAAAGGGAGAGATTGATGACATGTAACTGATTGAATGTTTGAAGATGTTAAGTTGATCACCGAAATGCCGAAGGATAATGCAAGACATTAAATCAGTTAATATATTGTATTGTCATTGATGTCAACTTGATATAATCTAATTGGTTATAATCAAAGTGTCAAAGACTTCAGAGAATTAGAGAGAAAAAAATTATGCTTTCAGTAATGCATAAAATACAAGCATTCACAATGTGACTTCAAACACTGACAATTAGTGGAACCTAGCGGATAGAGAACATTGAAAGTCAATTCACTGTGATGCCCGAGCAAGAACACCGACAAGCATTACCGACGAGCATAATCACAAGCATAACCGAAGACTAGAAACATAGTGTAAACTAACAGAGAAGCTCGAGGAGAACTGGAGTGTTGACCAAAGCTATCAAAGAGTTAAATAGTGGAATTAACTTGAGTTCAAAAATGACAAAATATCTAGCTGGCAGAGCTAAATATTGACTTAACTGGTAGTTATCTTTATTTTCATCGATAAGATAAAGCCAAAGATAAGTAAAGGATTTAAAGTTGTTTTGTCTAGTTGGCAAGAAGATCTTTGCGAGATAAAATATAAGTTTTTCTTTAAATATAATTGGTGAGAATTGTGGATCACACCAAGATCAGGAAAATCAAGAACCTAACAATGGTGATATCATGTCTATAAAGAGACAACTTAATTCATTACGAATTGAGGTGGGTGAGTGAATGAAAAAAGGATGCTAAAGAGAAACTGATGAAGAGAAACTTCCTACAGTCCTTATCAATCAAGCTGAGGAAAGAGCTAAAAAAATTTGCGGACACCGAGCAACAGAGCACAACATCACCGAGCAGAATCAAAGTGGAGCAAAGGTATAAAAAGGGATATATTGATTACATTAGTTTTATGAGATTACAATAGATCTGAAAATCTGCAAGTATAAGTTGTATATGTGAACAAATCATACTATTTCAGTTTAACCATTGATTCAGAAAGTCTCTTAACCGAGAAGGCTTTAAAGATCCTTTCTATATTGAGATACATCCCAAGGAGTATCAAAAAGTTTGATCACGAAGATAGCATGAGATGCCACATACCTATTGACATAACAAGTGAGTGTTTGATCAAGGAAGGTAGCATAGAGATGCCCAATATCAAGTGACAGACTAAACTTTTAAATCCTCTAACAATGTCACACCTAACAATGTGTTTGTAACCTTTAGCATGGTTGGCTCTTCACCGAGCTCACTTCAGAAGAGTGAAAACATTGGGTTACCGGTCCTAAGTGGTTTTTCCCTTAACAGGGTTTCCACATTAAAAATCCATGTGTCAATGTGTTTTTGAGTCATTACTTTAGTGTTTTTCATTACACATAACTAATTTCGATTGATCTGTATACTGTATATAATTTAATGTCTTTCGGTAAATTAACAGACTGCTATTCGGTAAACATACAATATAAGGTTTAACAAAGCATTTCGAGCAGTAGTATTTTGATAATTGTTTTTGAAGGCATTCATCTTATAGGACTGAAGATAACTAGAGGCTTAATATTGTGGTAATAAGTTTTTTGGTTGATTATTGGAATATTTTTGAGGCCACCAATTCACCCCCCCCCAACCCCCCCCCCCCCCCCCCCCCCCTTAGCTATTACTAACAAACCCAACAAAATTTTCCTATTCCCTAACTAGATTTGATCTATTCAAACTGTAAGTCCCAATGTATTTAACTTGTAATTTGATTACTATAATCACCTCAAATTGGTCTAGTTTAATCAAAGGCCTAAATCTCAATTGAATTGCCCTGGTTCCTAATTGTGGAATAAAATCCTAATCAAGACATCAAATCAGACCCTAATCCTAATTGTGTGAGTAAATTTAATCATTTTCTTACATAGTTCAATCAAAAACCAGTCATCAAATAATCAAGTATCTAAAGCTAATAATCAAAGAGCAAGCATTAATTAATGTCCTAAGCCATTTAATTAAATAAAAGTATAAAAAAAAACCATAGCTAAATATATTAATTACTTTGATTTAATTAAATCCTTAATATTCTCTCCACATGGCACAAAGTCAACACGCCAACCAATCAAATTGAAGGACGTGGATTGCTCAAGTTTGAATATCAACCACACATCTCCAATTGAATCTCAACCACACAATTCAAATTTGAACACTTACCTCCAAGAGAGAATCTATAAAATCAACTCATTCTAAGGCACTTGCATAGATCGATCCTTCATTTTGCAAGTATATCGTGCTAGTTTGAATTTACAACAGTTGCATTTTGAGAGCATTTTACTAGTAATTCACCATTTTAGATCAAATTCATATCAATTCATAGCTTAATCAATCACGTAGAAGCATAATTTGAATCTATTAGCTTACATTCTAGCTTAATTACATTCATTTTAGATCAATTACATTAATTTAGCTTGATATGTTCATCATAATCAAGTAAATTTGCATCCATTTAGATTCATTTTTAGTAAAATCCTTCACTTCACGAGTTTCATTCACTTATCTAATGCCCAATTATGAGAGCATTTTCAATTAGATCATAATATTCACGTCTAGGAGGCAATAATTTGATTTCAATTGTTTGATTTGATTGATTTCTTTATACTAAAAAATGATATAACAAGTTATTAAAGTGTTGTATTGCAAGTTATTTGCGGGTACAATATTTACACATGCATATTTGGCGCCCACCATGGGGCTCTAGGCCATGATTTTAGTCATTCTTGACAAATTGTGCTTGCAGGTTACAGACACTGCAGAAGAGCTTCATTTATGGTTATCTTCTTTCATTTTCAGTGAATATTCCTTCATTTTCCAATCTAGAAGCTCATTTTTTATTATTATTCCCGCATTTACGATTTCCATTACTTCATTTTTGGGAAGAATAAGTTGCAATATAGTCTTGTCTTCTTAAAATCCTTTTTCATTTCTAGGAGTTCTTTCATTTTCGGTAATCTTTGCCTCATTTCTGGAAAGTTCTTTCATTTCCGATAATCTTTACTTTGTTTCTGGTAAAAAGTTTCATCTTTGGTGAACTTTTCTTTGTTTGTGGATTGGTGTTTCATCTTTGGTAATTTTTTCTTTATTTCTGGGTGAATTGACAAAACCTTTAAGTTTTTAGTCTGAATTTTGATTCTAACCCCTAATCGATTGATCTTTTTGTGTTTTGATATGATTTCACTATGCACATTGAAAACTTTAAGAATTTTTTGCAGGTCGTTTGTCAAATATCAAATAAAAATTGAAACTACTAATGGAATTTGTGATGCAGGTTGCCAAGTCATCTGCAAGCAAACATCGTGTTTTCATTAGCTTGATTTCGAGGAGCATAGGTTAATTAGAAAAACTATTTGTAGTGATTTGTTAAGCAATAGGGGACCATGCTCTTTGTAAGAATTTTGCATCAAGCTTGATACCATGTAAGAATTTTCCTAATGTAATGAATGAAAATACCAAGATCTAGAAGTTCAATAGATAGCACAAGAGAGATAGGCAAAATGATATGATCAATTGATTAATTCAATAATGATCAATAATACATGAATAAAATGTCCATTGAGATATGTACAATGTAGATATGTCTGAATATATATGCAATGCATGACAACCAAGAGATATGCAAGAGATAACCTATCAACCACACAAGGTGGAATCACTTGTCCACCAAAGGTGGATCATCCTCCATTATACAATGAAGTATGTGCAAAAATGTGCAACAATGAGAGGATGATAATGTGACAAGAACACTAAAGGTAAATCCCACACATAAAGTGTAAATTCTCCTACACCATGTACTAAAATGGAATGCAAACTCCCATGTGTCTACAATTCAAACTACAATGTAATGCATTATCATAAGTGAGCTTAGGTAAAGTGTAATTAGGAATATTTAATTACACCAACACCCCCTTAAGTGTAACTTAAGGGAATGCACTTAAACTCACAATGTTAGATGACAATGCAAGTTGGATCATGTCTACTGGGCCATGTTAGGTACCCATGTACAATATAAAAGTGCAAAAGATATGCAATATAATCTCTCGTAAAGCGGAGAAAGAGGGAAAACCTCATGGGAACCCCCCCCCCCAAAAAAAGAAAAAAAAAAGAGAGAGATGAAAAACAAACAAGTTGTGTGGATGGATGGAGTAATCAAGACCCCCGTTATGACATACATCATGTATATACAATCAAGATCCCCCATAGGAATGACACAAGGAGACATTATATCCCCCCATAATGAACAATGTCCTGCATGAATTGCGAGTGCTTTAAGGAAAAACATAGACCAATGCCTACAAACAACATTTATCCCCTTGGGAAGAATATATACCAACCATAAATGCAAGAATGCTTCCCATTGTGGATAGGAAGAAGGAAGGGGAATCCAAATGAAGTATGACGTCTCTGAAGTATGCTCAAGTGTCTCCATGTCCTTTGTTGATGAATATGCCATGAACCAATCAGGAACATACCCAATAGAAGGTGACAAGAAAGTTATCAATGGTAATTGATCCATGTAAGAATTTGGATCAAGCTCCAAAGACAAGTATGTCTCCTCAAAATAGGAAGTAGGAAGAGAGACAAAGTAGACCCCCTTCAATGCAAAAGGTGCGCCAATAGTAAATGCTCCTGGATCAATGTAGAAACTGCTCCATGAAAACTGAATGATGTTCTTCCCCTTGGAAAGTGTAGACGCCTAAAATCGTCCTTTAACATTATAATTATTTAATTAATTATATTTGTTATATTCTTCGACCTATTTAATTAAATTAGGTTCATTTTCTATAGTATTTAAATTTAATTTAAATACCCCCCTCTTAAATATATTAAATTTTATTTAATACATTTCCCTATTAATTGACCCTTTTAAATAAATTTTTATTTTATTTATTCCCCTCACATTCTAAAATTCTCATAAACCATGATTAATCTATATTTAATTTAGATTAATCTTAAATTTAAACGTAGATCCTACTCTACCTCACATCACTCTCAACAAATAGACCTATCTTCTAATTAGCTAAGGTTAATTAGGCTAATTTTTTTATTCCTACACCCATTAGTCCTAATTATTTGCTCACACATTTGTGAGCAAATTTCAAAAAATTGTCTTTTCAAAGAATTCTAAAAATGCCTAAACAAAGTTTCTTACAACCTTGATGACACTTTCTTACACTTGCCAAAAATGCCTCATTGGACCAAGTCTATGACATTTTTGAAAAGATTGCTTACATGTGTACTCGAAGTACACATTGACCTATCACAGCTCAAGTTGCTCACACATGTGTGAGCAAATTTGGACGCTTGCATGGTTTATGTGTCCTTCATGTGGAACCTATGTGGATACCACGTGTGGTCCACCTCACCCAAGCCCTCCAAAATTCTATAAATATGATCCTTTCCAAGAGTAACCATCCATTATTCTTGCATTAGAGTTATTATGCTAGTTTGTAACTAGAGTTCTCTTATATGCATTTAGAGTTTTTCATGATAACCTTGTTTGGTAGTTGTTACATTTAAATCATGCTAGTTGCATTCTTTGTTTGCATTCAATACTATATCTTTGCATTTAGAGCTCATATCTACTCATGTCTCATACATTGAATGCTTGAGACTAATACTCCATAACTAGCTCTTGGGTCATTCAATATCATTACATCTAGCTTGCATCTAGTTTGCATTTATCATTTTATCATCCAAATCAAGTGGGATTAATATATTGTGTTGGAAGAGCACACTCGTAACCCTCTATAAGAGAAAATCAACAAGGCTTGGGTGCACTTGTTTGGCTCATCGAAGGTTATGGTAGAAAGCTTTGTGTAGTTGTAGGTTTATGAACATGTTAGATTAGAAATGATTTATATCTTAACTTTTGCATGTCTGAGCTTGTTCGACATAGGTAGGTTTTCATCATACATATTTTGGCATACCCATTGGGATCCACATCCCTAAATTTTAAGACATTTTTCAAACTTTCCGCCATTTTCCAGAACCAGTCACATTTCGTCATCTGTGATTTCACGTAGAGTCGTCTCTGACCTAAAAAAGTCATCTACGCAGATCGTCATCTCCACCTGGAGACTGTCATCTCCACCCTACTTAAAAAGACTTTAATTTTTAATGTTTTAAACTATTTTTTGAAGAGTTTTGAGCTTTTAGCTCTCAGATTTCTATCACAGCTATGATTTTACAGAGTTAAATGCTAGAAAAAAAATTCAAAAACATTCTTTTAACCACATTAGACTAACTCTGGCTTTTAAACTGTCATCTGCGCAGGTTGACTGTCATCTCTGTAGATCGTCGTCTGCGCTTGGGTTCGTTCATTTATGTTCCTCAAGGATCGTGTTGTCAAGTATATTATTTTTTGGGTTTTTCATTAATCATCATCTACACTCTCTAACAGTTGTTTGTGCTTGTTGACTATCGTCCGTGCATACTTTCGTCTGCGCTCTCTGATAGTCATTTGCGCTTTTTGACTGTCGTCTGCGCAAATCATCATCTATGACATGGAACTGTCGTTTGTGCTTTGTAACAAAATACTTTCAAATTCCAGTAAGATTCTGTGTTACTAACTCATCTGGGTTTTTGCAACACCTTGAATATGAAGATTAACATTAGAAACTACTGATATTTTGAGTTGTAGGACATTAGTAGAAGACATTGACAAACATCAAACTACTCACCTTTTGTCTTGCAGGTTGCCTAGGAAATACAAACAAACATTGTGTTTTCTTAATTTATTTCTTAGGCATCTTAACAAAGGTTCACTTGTAGTGTCTTATTAAGTGATAGGGGAGCATGCTCTTGTCTTTTATGAGACAACCGAAAACCTAGACTCATTTGATATTTCACTTAGAAAGTAACCTTGGGAATGACCAATCTATTTGATGTGTTTGGGAGAAAACAACATTGGATAGGAGAGTAAGCTCTTTTATCGTTGTGGGAAAATCAGAAATCCAGACTCCTTTCATTGTCAATCTATGCTTTTAAGTTAATCCTTTAGTTGGGTATGTTTGTTAAGGTAAAAATATCCCAGGAATGACCCACGTGAGAACGAAGTGTAATCCACACCACTCCAACCCATGTTAATCAAATTTGCTTCTTGGGGCCAAAGCCTCGGAAGTCAGATACTATTTGAGCTTATAATTGGCTCTTTCCTAACACATTGTAGGACCTTGTGGTCTCAATCACATTTACGCGCGCGCGCGTGTGTGTGAATTAGTGCACCTATTATCTGTAACACAACACTTCAATAGATCATTATATTAGTGAAAAAGCATAAAAAGCAAGGGTTTGAAGCTAAACACTAAAACCGATATATTGTTTCCTATCTAGGAGGAGTTTGAAGAATGTCATAATCATGCCCTCAAATTATGCACAAATCAGTGACATATACAACCTAAGAATGGAAGATTTGAATGAAAAGTAATCTAAATGCTCACTAAACATGCATATTAACCCTAAAAATAAAGATAATAACAATGCATAACATTGAATCTAAGATGTAATATGGATTTACAAGTAATCTAAACAACATAACAATACTTTTTTTTACTCTGAAATTAAGGCCATTTGAGCTCAAAAACTCATTCTATTTATAGAAAAAATGAGGAGAGAGAGGGGGGACAAGGGTCATTAATGGAGGTGTAAAAACCATTAATGAGGTGTAAGAGGCATTAATGCCAAAGGTATTAATGAGGTATGAGCTTGAGGAATCTCCATTAATGATGCATTAATGAGAGCAATTAAGAGGCGTGGTGAGGGGTATAAGTCCAAGCTTGAGAAAATGGACTTAGAGGGAGTCAAGCTTGAGAAAGTTGACTTTCTCAAGTGGATTGAATCCCTAATCACAAAATTAGGAATGTGACATCATTAGGAAGTGGGTTAGGATAGGATTAAGATTAGGATTAGACTTAGCATGGGGGAATAGGTTGGGATGGGTTTGAACCCAGGGTTAAGGTGGTTGAGATAGGTTAGGTTAGGATTAAGGGGAATATTAATGAAATGAATTATAATTAATACATTCACTAAAAAATAGAGAAATTAATTATTTAAGCTTTTGATTGCTTTAGATAATTAATTAGGACTATAACCAATTAATTAGATTAATTTAGGCTAGAAGATAGGCTTTTGCAAGTGACTAGATATAATTAGGATTTATTTAATTCCTTTTAAATTAATTACCTTAGCCATGTTTGATTTGAATTGATTTGATTGGCTTAGGTGATTAATACAATTTAGTGATTAAATCACTTAGGAGATTAAATTTGATTCGAATGAATTATGCCAGCTAATTGAAGAGTTGTCTGGACATAATTGGGGGTATGATCACACTTAGGGAAATTAGGGTCTATAGTCAAAGCAGACCAAATTAGGGTGATTACATTTGCCCCTCTTTGAATAGATGTGCAAGTAGCGCATTTGATTCAAAGAATATTTTTTATTTTTGACTTCAGAAAGATTGAGAATTTCACTCACGATTGAATCAAATGCCTGATGAGATCAGTCTCACACTTGATTGAACTAAACTGATAGAATTGACTTTGAACTTGATCGAACAAAGGTCAATACACAAAGATCTTAAAGATACCAATTCTGAACTTGGTTGTCGTGCAAAGATTAATAATACTGATTATGAACTTGGTTGTCATCCAAAAGTTAGTATGAAGCTGCTAGGAGCTTAATAAGAATCTAAGAAAAAGTAGACATAGGATATCCAGCTTGTGAGAACCGAAGCCTTCGATCCAACCGTTTTGACTTAGTCAAGGAACCGTTATGCCTTTTAGTTTTTTGATAACAAAGTCATTTTTAATGCTATTTTGAGCAAGAACTTGATTGACGATAGTGTGACCATGCCCCCTCGGGAACGAAATCGAAGGAAAAAGAATAAAATCCCTCTATTGAAAGAACGTATCACTTGCATAGAGCGGTTAGGTCAAGAAAGAATGGATTAGAAGTGAAGAAATAAAGGTGCATTTAGAGAAAACACAAGTGTACCAAGTTAATCACATTAAAAGGTGAGTTCGATTTCATTCCCGATAGATCAAATATTTCGGGAATCATGGATTATGTAATGAACTTGGATTTTGAAGAAAAATTGAAATCATTTTGAGCTCAAATTTCTTATGCTTTTATTTCTTTTAAAAATGATGAATCATGCAATCCCTAAATGCAACTATATGCAGACTCTTAGGACTTGTCACTAATTTGCAGATATTGTATCATTTTTATCACCATTGGGCATTTTTCAAAATGGATACCACCTGATAGTACAACCATCACTAATACCCACTAATATTATGAAAGTATGAATACTATTTTTATTAGATGTAATGTCGGAAATAGACTTAGGCATCAAGGCATAGAAGCCAGGATAATAAATTAGTCACCTTCCTTTTACTATATCAAATTTTGCGTAAGGTAAGATATTGGACCCACAATGACCTTGAAAATTCAAATCCTTGGGTGCATTATGCTTCATACACCTTAGTGAGAATCTGAGTTAGAAAATAGATAAGGAAATCATTTCAACCTCACCGTAGTTTACACATAACAAAGATCGAGATATATGCGGCTATCCACTCAAGTTGGCAGCTCTTACCATAAACATCCAAGTTAGGTGAAATTTATAGGATCATTTGGAACAATCACCATACGCAGAAAACCAAGAAAATGTTATGTCCCCTGTCCTTGCGACTCTTTGTCTTTGCACAGACGTCATGGAGTAACGTGGAAGACATATCAACTATCAATTGAGAATCAATCAAAGAAAACTCATAACTGCTTATATGCCCCTAGTTAAAGCATCGTCGAAACATAAAAGAGTTATAATCAAACCAAGATCAAACTGTGTTTAAGTAGTATTGAGAGATACTATTGATTCATTTGTCAAGTGCAGTAGAGATTCATCAATTAAAATGTGGAATATAAGCAATATGTATTCCATGTCCATGTATTTTTCCTGTTTGTAATCCAATAGAGGTCTTAGGAACACCGTTCATGCTAGTGCAATGTTTGTGTCAGATAGATGGTTCGTGAAAGGTACACCCGTGTTTCGTAAAAATGTCATTTTGGTGCAAGTATCAAGAAGTACGTGTCACAAGACAAACCATCCTATGACGACCTAGCAGACGCAACTTAACATGCTAGCAGAAGATGTCCCCAGTGCGGAATGACTTGTTCCTAAGACATAAATGTAGATAAATCCCAAGCAAGGATAGGATATTTGTAAGGAAACAAAGTTAGGTCTTAGCACAGGTGTAATCATGAAGGCCTAGTATCAGCAATGTATTGATAGATAGAGTGCAGAATACAAGTGATGCTTGATTGCCAGGTTTTCACCACTTGGCAAAACTTTCTCATTCTTTTTGCTATCAGGATGCCCATTTTACCAGGTTGTCATCAAGGCACTTTCTCTTTTTCATTTTTTTTTCTATTTTTGCTTTTTTGAATGTTTTGTGTAGTATCAAGGTGCTTGTTTGGCAGGTTTTCACCAAGGATACCTTTTCTTCAGGACTTTTTCCAATGTTTTTGGATTTCTTCGGGATCAATTTTCTAATGTTTTTGGTATTTTCTAAGTTTTTCAATGTACATGCTCTGCTAGCCAAACATCAAGCATATAATTGCTTCAAATGTAGAGTATTGATAGGATCCGGAAGGACATCTCCCTCAGGTGTAGCTAGTTTATAAGCTCCAGTCTCAAAAGTAGCAGTAATGACATAAGGTCCCAACCAGTTAGGTTCAAACTTTCCTTTTTGTTCTCGGTTAGACTGGTTCTTAAGATTCTCCTTTAGAACGAGATCCCCCACCTAAAATTGTCATGGTTTGACCTTTTTATTGTATCCTTTGGACATTATTGCTTGGTACACCTTCAGATGATCGAACTCCTGTTGTCTACGCTCATCAAGTAAGTCTAAAGAATTCACCTGATCAATGCGGTATTGTTCATCATTAACAAGACCTTGTAAAGATATCTGCAAAGATGGGATTTCAACCTCAATAGGTAGTACTGCTTCAACACCATAGTACTGCTTCAACACCATAGACTAGAGCAAATGGCATGGCTCCAGTTGGTGTTTAGATGCTTGTTTTGTAGGCCCATAGTGCCGGATTCAGTTGTAAATACCAGTTTCTGCCAGACTTACTCACAGTTTTGTGTAGGATCTTGAGAATATTCTTGTTAAATGCCTCAACCTGTCCATTACCTTGAGGATAATAGATTCAGGAGCAATGCTGAGTGATGTGGAACTGTGCGCAAAGGTCATCAATGTCTTGGTTTTTTTTGGCCCCCATTGCCTATTACAATTGAAGAGGGTATCCCATATCTACATATAATGTAATTCAAGATGAACATAGCCACCTGTTTGCCAGTGGCTTTGATTAGCGACACAGCTTCGACCCACTTCGTGAAATACTTAGTGGTTGTAATGATGAAATTGTGTCCATTTGAAGGATTAGCATATATTTGTCCAACCAAGTCAAAGGCCCATTGCTGAAATGGCCAATGTGTGATAAATGGTATGAGTTCTCCGGCAGGAGCATGGATGAGTTTTCCATGCGTTTGGAATTTATGACATGTCTTGGAAAATTGAATAGCATATTTTTCCATTGTAGGTCAATAATAGCCTACTCTGAGCAGTTTCTTTGGTAGTGAAAATTTGTTTGAATGTGATCCACATACACCTTCGTAGACTTCTTTTAATGCGCGATCTGACTCTTCGTGTTCTAGACATCTAAGAAGTGTACCATCAAGACCTTGACTATATAAGTTATTAGTTATGAGGACACAACGCTATGCTGTCCTAATCACGGCTCATTTTTCATTCCTAGATAGATCATTGGGAATGGTTTTGTTAGTTAGGTAAGCAATGATTTTAGCATACCAAGATTGGTCTGGGACGTTCAAAGCACAAATTACTTGGTATTTAGGGGTATCAAAGGGTGGATAGGATAATTCTTCCACCAAGAAGTCATAGCATAATTGATGTTCCTCCAGTTGTAACATGGATGCCAGTATAGCCATGGCATTTGCAGCCTTATTCTCTATTCTGGGTACTTGCTAGAATGTGATGAAGACAAAGTACTTCTTTAAGTCATCTACCAGTTGCTTGTAGGGCATCAAATTCTCATCTTTTGTCTGATAATCTCCATTTACTTTATTGATAATGAGCTAGGAGTCATCATACACGTGTAAATCTACAATCTTCCATTCCATAGCAAGTTTAAGACCGTTTACCAATGCTTCATATTCAGAAATGTTATTTGTGCATGGAAACATTAATTTGTAGGACTTGGGTATCTTGTATCCTTGAGGAGTTATGAATAGAACACCCGTTCCAGAGCCTTGTTGCGTGAAAGAACCATAAAAGTACATCTTCCATGGATACTCAGTGAGATGCATAATTGTTTCATCAGGGAACTAAATTCTTAAAGGTTCATCATCTTCGAGTGGTGAATCAACTAATTGATCTGCGAGGACTTGTCCTTTAATAACCCTCCTGTCCACATATTTTATGTCAAATTCACTCAAGGTATACGATATAGGATTTATGATTGAGGGTATAGGGTATATTATTGCATGTATAGAGTTGAGGGTTTACTCTATAGCCTCTAAGGCCTAGGTTTGTGGGATAGGGTTTAGGTTTGAAGGTATGGAGTTGGGGGTTTAGGGTTGAGGGTTTAGCCTACAAGATTTTAGGCCTACGACCTCTTTATATGGTTAAGATTAATGGAATAGGGTATTAGGCATGAGACCAAGGGTTTAACGTATATCCTCTAGGGTCTAAGATTAAGGGAAAGGGTTGAAGGTTGATGATATACAATTTAGGGTTGAGTTTACATGGTTGAGGATTTATCAATAAGACCTTAGGGCATAGGGTCAAGGGATACATTTTCTAGGGTTTATGGTATATGGTTTATGGTTGATGATATAAGATACAAGGTTGATGTTGTAGGGTTGAGGGTATATGGTGTAGGGTTGAGGGTATAGGGTTTAGATTTGAGTGTATATGGTTGAGTTTTTATCATACATACCTTAAGGTCTAAGGTTAAGAGATATGGTTTAGGGTATAGAGGGGTATTTAGGATTGAGTGTTGAGCCTATATTCTTTTGGGCATATGACCTCTTTACGGGGTTTAGGGTATAGAGTTTACGGTTTAGGGTATAGGGTATACGATTAGGTTTTTATCATATAGGCCTTCGGGTCTAAGGTTAAGTGATAGGGTCTAGGTTTTAAGGTGTAGGGTTTATGGATTAACCTATTGGACTTAGGATGTAGAGTTGATAGACAAAGTTTGTCGTTGATTGATACAAGGTGTAAGATATATATATCTGTGTGTATGTGTGTGTGTGTGTGTGTGTGTGGAGTTTGTTTTTATGTGTGTTGATAGAAATGATATGTGGGGGTGTGTGGCCTCCTAATCCAAGACAAGGAGATCCCAATTGATTAATCGAAAGGAGACGATCAATGCAAAAAGGAATCAACTAGTTATGGATAAAGAGGGAAAGGGGGATCTAATTTCTTAATTACAAAGTAAATCAATAAATCTGAATTGATTAAAAATTTAATTTAAATGAAACATTTACCTTGGGATGTAACAAATCTGGAAATACTTGTTTTCTGGTGTCTGTATTGAATTTTAGGGAATTCTGTAGTCGGATCTGGAATAGAAACATAAAGATAGAGAAAAACTAGAAATATTTTTCTTTTCTAAGTCAGGTCAACCTTGACTCAAATGCGAGAGTGAAATTGTACCCCAAAATGTCGACCTTGACTTGCATTGCTCTAACATAAATTCTGTTCGCGGATCTTGAAAGTTGGCCGAAAAGGGTATCCAAATCTGCTCTATAACTTTCTATCTTGTACCTATACCTGCAATAAAAATGGTTTTGTTTGTTGGGGGAGGGGTTTGCCTTAGTCAAACCCTGATTTAGGAATTAACCTTGAAATCAATAATTGAAATAGAGAATGCTAGCAAGTAGTAGAAGTGGATCTAACAACGAAGCTATGGTACTCAATAGATATGCAATTGTATTTCAAATGTAAAGAAGTGTATTAATATGAAAGCTTGGACTCAACATTATAAATCATAAATGTAAATAAAAATCTCCATGATTGTATGCTTGGAATGCACCTTGAAGGAAGAATTAATGAATCTTGACGATGCACAAAGGATCTTGAAGGAAAATCACACCACCATGATGGCTAGATCTAGGGTTTGAATGATGAATCTCGAATGCTTGAACAAAATCCCTTTAAAGTCTTGAATGCTTGAATCCTTGATCTTCAACGAGGAACTTTAAATGCTTGAGAAGAAGATAATGTATTTGTCTCCAAGTAGATGATTTTTTTTCCTTTTTCACCCTAGCTTCCTTCCTCCAAATGAAAGGAGAAAAGCTTCCTTATATACAAATATAGGGCACAAACTTCTAGAGAGGTCGACATGGGAGAATCAAATTCCAATTAGGCCTATAAACCTAGAAGTGGACCCATATTAAATATATTTTAAGAGTCGTTACTTCGGAACCTGAAACAGCCGACCTGGATGCGGGAAAATGAACCTTTGAGTTTCCCCCGGTAGCCGACAAACTTTCTAATTGAAAAGGGGGACCTGGGTCAAGGTCGAGGTTGACCCTAACCTAGGTCAAGGTCGAGGTTGACCTTGACCTAGGGGGTTAGGACCCGTGGAAAATGTGCCAAGTGGGATAAACAGTGCCCAAAGGGGCCCAATCAGGGTCCTAAATAGGCACAAAAGATGCAAAAGGGGAAGAAATGAGAGGACAACATGATGATAGCCCAAAAACCCCCTAAGGAGGGCTAAAGTGTCTTAACATGAAAGTTCTTCCATTTTAATACGATACATTAAGCCCCCACTTTAGCGGGAGTATGGAAATTGAACATACTCGTGATAAAGTTAGAAGAAAGACTCGAGTGGATCGCAATGAGGTAGAACATCACTTAGTAAAAGAAATGAGCCCTAGGCCAAGGATTCTAACTCAACATACACACAAAAGGGTACGCAAGCAAAGAGAAAACAAAGATAAAGCCAAAAAGATACAAAAAGAGGGGTTAGTACAAAAACAAACCCAAATCAGCTAGCAAAAGAAACCTTGCCAAGAAATGCTTCCCATACTAATATCATATTTGGAAAGCTAGTCTCCAAGGAAAAGAGGCAAAGCATCTAACACCAAAAAGAAAGAGTTGTATATCTATGTGTGTGTGTGTGGTTTGTTTTTATGTGTGTTTATGTAAATTATATGTGAGGGTGTGTGGCCTCCTAATCCAAGAAAAGGAGATCCCAATTGATTAATCAAAAGGAGATGATCAATACAAAAAGGAATCAACTAGTTATGGATAAAGAGGGAAAGGGGGATCTAATTTCTTGATTACAAAGTAAATCAATAGATCTTATTTTCTTAAAACTTTAATTGAAATGAAACATTTACCTTGGAATGTAGCAGGTCTGGAAATACCTATTTTCTGGTGTCTGTATTATATTTCGGGGAATCCTGCAACCAGATCTGGACCAGAAACATAGAGACGGAGAAAACCCAGAAATATTTTTCTTTTATGAGTTAGGTCGACCTTGACCCAAATGCGGGGGCACAATTGTACCCCAAAATGTCGACCTTGACGTGCATTGCTCCGATGGAAATTTTGTTCGTGGATCTTGAAAGTTGGCCGAAAAGGTATCTGAATCTGCTCTGTAATTTGCTATCTTGTACCTGTACCTACAAGAAAAATGGTTTTGTTTGTTGGGGGAGGGGTTTGTCTTAGTCAAACCCCGATTTAGGAATTAACCTTGAAATCAATAATTGAAATAGAGAATGCTAGCAAGTAGTAGAAGTAGATAACAACGAAGCTATGATACTCAATAGATATGCAATTGTTTTTCGAATGTAAACAAGTATATTAACATGAAAGATTGGACTCAACGTTAGAAATCATAAATGTAAATCAAAACCTCCATGATTGTATGCTTGGAATCCACCTTGAAGGAAGAATGAATGAATCTTGAGGATGCACAAAGGATCTTGAAGGAATATCACACTACCGTGATGGCTAGATCTAGGGTTTGAATGATGAATCTTGAATGCTTGAACAAAATCCCTTCAAAGGCTTGAATACTTGAATCCCTGATCTTCAATGGGGAACTTGAAATGCTTGAGAATAAGATAATGTATTTGTCTCCAAGTAGATGATTTTTTTCCTTTTTCGTCCTAGTTTCCTTCCTCCAAATGAAAGGAGAAAAGCTTCCTTATATACAAATCTAGGGCACAAAATTCTAGAGAGGCTGACATAGGAGAATTAAATTCCAATTAGTCTCATACCCCTAGAAGTGGACCAATATTAAATATATTTTAAGATTTGTTACTTCGGAACCTGAAACAACTGAACCGAAAGCGGGAAAATGAACCTTTGAGTTTCCCCCGACAGCTGACAAACTTTCCAATTGAAAAGGGGGACCTGGGTCAAGGTCAAGGTCGACCCTGACCTAGGTCAGGGTCGAGGTCAACCTTGACCTAGGGGTCAAGATCCCTGGAAAATGTACCATGTCGGATAAACAGTGCCCGGAGGGGCCCAATCAGGGTCCTAAACATGCACAAAAGATGCATAAGGGGAAGAAATGAGAGGAAAACGTGAAGATGGTCCAAAACACTTCCTAAGGAGGGATAAACTATCTTAACATGGAAGTGATTCCATTTTAAGATGATACACAAGATATCTAGGTTTTAGTCTTACGAGTATAGAGCTAAGGGTGAAGTGTATAGGTGCTTACACTAAGTGTATAGGGTTGAGAGTTTAATGTTAACGGGTTATAGTTATAATTTTTAGGGTTAAGTGTATAGTGTTGAGGGTCTATCATATAGACTTTAGGTATTATGACATGGATCTAAGGTTGAGGATATCTATCTTTATCTACGCAACTCTCTCTAATTACATCTTCCTGCCTCTCTTCCCATCTCTATCACCTTCCTTTATCTCTACCTCTCCTTCATCTCCTATCTAACTCCCACCCTATCCTTTTCCCTCTATCTAAACCCCCTCTTTATCTACAACTAACTCTCTTTTACCCTCACCTACCATATTTCTCCCCACCTCTCCCTCCTTACATGTTCATAACTCACTCTTTAAATCCATTCTAAATACAAAATAAAGAAAAACAAGTATGTAATTTGTTAATTTAAAATCATGAGCATGTTTTTGACATTATAGGCATTTTTAAATTGGGGCCAAAGTGCAAAAAACTTCAACTTTAGTGACCAATAATGAGTATGTGTTATAAAAACATAATATGTACATGTTTTATTTTGTTTAAATGCATTTCAAATGACTTTTATGAAAGAGAAACATGTATATGTCATGGTCATTAGTATTATATGTACATGTTTTGTTTGTTAATTAAAACACACACACACACACACACACACACACACACACACACACACACACACACACACACACACACACACACACACACACACACACACACACACACACACACACACACACATTTTGTTCTCATAAAAACATGCATGTGTTTTGAATGTTGAAACCATGTGAGCATGTTTTAATTGATAAAGCATGCTTGTGTTATGGGTTGGAAAACCTAAGCCATAACACAAGTGTGTTATTTGAATTTCTTTGTAACACAATTGTGTTTTTCTCATTTTTTGGCACCTGGACACTTGTGTGCCTCGTCATGGCACACATGCCCATAAGTCAACATTTTGTAAGCAAATGATGGTGTTAATGTTGTACAATTTAAGTGCAACTAAATAAATTATGTGAATTTGATAATGTTTTTGTACATAAAGTAGAGGAACTTCAAGACAAAAATTATAATGATGATTTTAGTAAGGTGTGGAATATAGAGTTTTTAAATTAAATTTGACTACTAAACAAATTATAAAAATAATCTTATGTGAAGGCTAAAATATTGCGAGATGAATTGTGATCATATTAGCGATGCATGGTGTGTAGATTTTTTTAGGTGAATCACACTACTCAACAAGTTTTAATGAACACATTTAGATGGACAACAGACATCCATAAGACAAACGTTTGTCAGTTATCGTTAGCAAACCAAACATGTAGAGTTTCTTGCTTAAACTAAATATTTTGAGGAATCTTGTTAGTGAATTAGACATGCAAATTTTTCTAGTTGAATTGGATTTTCTTCTTTGTGCAATGATTTAGTTACTTGTAACTATTTATCTTGCAATTATCTAACTACCCATGATCCCAAAGTACAAAGGGGCGTTGTTATAATTAATAGGGAACTTTTTGAAGTTTAAAAGGCGATTTGTATTGTGATGAATATTTTATTGTATTCCTCAAATTGTTGTAAATAGTATTTATTTTCAAACTTTAAATAAATTTCAAGCAAGTTTCTCTTGTGTAAAATTATATTGTTAATAGATAGATTTTGGTAGTATGTAAATACCCTATATCTAGATTATGTCACAGTCTAAAAAACTAATACATACCTGTCGTATTAATAAATTAAACTTAAATCCTGTTCATGGGCCTATGACAACTCAACCTCTTTCTGAATAGGTTAGGACGGAGTCTTAGAGATCCCCAAATATAGGATGGAATAAAGTTAACTTTGATAGGGCTTCTAAGGGTAATTCGGGTCCATTAGGGGCAGGGTGCGCGATGAGGGATGACAAAGGAAATATATTAATGATTGAAGCGAAGAGACTCTTGATAGGCATGAATAATGTAGCAGAGAGTTTGGTTGCAGTTCATATTATCAAAATGGTAATGCAAATGGGGGTGAGAAAACTACATTTGGAGGGAGACTCACATGTTATTGTCAATGGAGTCATAAAAGGTGAACCAGGAACATGGTATTTGAACAAATACATTCGAAGGATTAAGACGATGTTAAATAATTTTGATGAATTTAAGATCACCCATGTATTGAAGGAACAAAATGATGTAGCAGATAAAATATCAAATGTTGGGATGACACTATCAGACCAGACTAAGTAGGCGTATATAGAAGATTTTTGGGGATTGCAGTTTGATGCTCTAGAATAAAGAGTAGGGCATTTTTTGGAAGAAGAAAGTTCCTTAAATGACTAGGATGTTGGCCTTAGAATAACAAAAAATTTGATAAGGCCTTCAATTTTTTAACTTTGAAGGAGAGGTTTAAATTAAATGATGAGAGGCTTATACCATTTACCCAAAGTCGACAACTGATGTTGCAATCACCATCCACTAATCATTTAAAAGTAAGGACCTAGGATAGTGGTATTTTGAGTGGTTTCCAGAAGATCCTGGAAAGGGCATATACAAAATTTTTTAAAGCTCGTGGTTTCTACAATGAAAGAGACTTTGGCTAGCAGAGAAAATGACAACATAGAGAAGATGGAGGCTAACTTTTCCTTCAACTCGCCAAATTAGTTGTCGGGTTTCAGAGGTGAAGTCACTATCCAAAGGTTGCATCGAGTTCTCAAGTTTGATGATGATCAATTATGGGGTTTTATTTCATAGATGTTGGGAGAAGAGTACCTAAAAATTTACCTAAGGTTGAGTATGAACTTGGATATCTCTTCTCTATTTCTAGCCTAGGAACTCCAGTTGGGTAGTAGAGGAGGCATTGAAGGCCACACATCTTTGTGTTATGTCACAGTGGCCAGGAGGGATGATAAAAATTGTGGGGAAAGATGAACCGGGTGTTAGGATTGCAACACAAGATGACCCGTGGTGGGTTGTGGAGGGTGTGTCCAGAGAATTTTAGACTTTCATTCTTTGGAGTTCTTCATGGACAAAAGAAAAATAGATTGATGTAGCACAGGTAGGCTGGGAAGGTTTGTTGTTGTATATGCAGGACACAGAGGACGAGATGGAGTGTCTAGAAATAGAGCGTCAAAGGAAGATGAAGTCAACTCCAAGAAAATTGATGACAAAGTTGCATCCAGGGGATGGTGGGGAAGTCACTGACAAACCAGGAAGGAAAGGGAAAAAGGGAAAAGTTGACACCAGAGGCAGGATGTTCATTCTAGTTCAGTCGAAGGAAGAAATGTAGAAGAAGTGGGTAGGGTGAGATGCCCTTGCTCTATTTTGTAAATTTTGGTCTGAATCATATATTTTGGTCAGTTCTGCCCATTTTTGTTAGTAAAGGGCATGTTTTACATATGTTGCTACTTGTATATGTATGGTAAGAGGAGTTGAGAAAGGTAGTAGGGTTAGAATAAATAAGGTCTGAAGTTTAATGTTGGAAATGCCATGTTCGTAGATGCCTGCAAGGCTAAGATGTAGTCGATTATGTAATTATTGATGGAATTCTATAGGGGGGTCATAGCTAATCTCTGCCAAACAAAAATGATATTTTGTAAAAACTTTATTTTCTTTTTTTTATTGGTAATATTTTGTAGTATTTGTATTCATTTCAAGGATAAGTACATACATAGATTCAACGCCTTTGAAGGCAGCTGTGAGTTACCACTTTCTACAACCCAAAAGGCCACTATTTGGCTAATCAAAATTCATCTATCTTAGGCAAAAAAGCCCTAAGAAACTGACATAGCTACATACAACATTAATCCTTACTACTGAAAGTTGGGACCGCGGGATAGGGCTCTATCATTTGAACCAGTGAGCTACCTCTTTCTTTGAAAAGTTCAGGAAGGCAGCCCCATCTCCTTCGTTGGTCGATGTTGCTCCACCATAGGCGCCATTGCAACCTCCCCAAACACCATGAGAAGTTTCAGCTCTTATTGACCCATGTCCTCTTTCCCCTGCCTTAGACTGAGTCTGCCTTCGTTGTATCAGGCGCCCATCTTCTCCTAGTGGGGTCATTGATTTCACATGCGTCACCTTCCTCGCTCGACTCTGCTCAGTCACCTCACCAGACCTGTTCTCTCTAGTCTTTCGCATGAAGGAAAGCAACGCCTCCCACCCTTTACATGCTTTTAGAATGTGTGCAGCCTGAGGGTGAGTACATGATCAAATGACTAGTGGTTGGAGCTCTCCATCATTCCCACTAATTATTTGCCACGACCCTACCTCCGTGTGCAACCCAATCCCAATTTTTGCACATCAAATGATGTTCCCCATTCCTCCTACCCATTTGGGCTCCAAGCACGCCCTTGCAACCTCTAGCACCTCTTCCCCCGACAAACCCACCATCAAAGCCAAAGTGAGGGAAAGGGATGAAATGTCCAAGTTAGTTCTCTCTCGAAGATCAAAGGTTAGAAACTCGTCACCCAACATGAGTATGATCGCATCCCAGAAAATAACATCGTCAATCTTGAAAACATTGCACATTCGTTGGATGGAGATGTTTTTGTGAAACCCAGGAATCTACCCAGGCAAGCTCAATGAGAAGTTTTCCTGCATTCTTCTTTGTTTCACTAACCACTTTGAATGCACTAGAAGTTTAAGAAACCTTCTCCCAATTTGAGATTTAATGAAAAGGTGACGCTTATGAGCCATCTTGTTTGCATTCATTCACTTACCACTTTAACAAGGAAATCTATATACGATCTCTTGTGGTACTGTTGCATGTCTCAAATCTTGTCCAATCATCCTTTTCGAATGGGAGATGGGAGAAAAGATATTGATATCTCTGACGTCCCCACCGAGCTTATCTTGCAATGGTTTTTCTAAAGTTCAACAATTCCCAATTCAAAATCAATGGTTTTGTATATTGGTAAAGCTTAATTGGCTGACCTAATCAATTATTGTAATAGGGTATATATGAGAGATCTTTTTTTTTTTTAAAGATGTATGCAAGAGGTGAATGTGATTGAGCGAAGTGTGGAAGCTACGAGATTGATTGTCTGTTGGATGTAGAGCAGAGGTTGTGATTATGTTACCTCATTGGAACTGACCAATCATAGATAGTTGCTATCAGACAGTTCACTGGATTGTATATTTTATATATACACTTATATTTCAGACTGTATGTCCTGAGGGTGACTTTAACCTTCTTTAGGAAGTGTGTTTGGGCAGTGAGCCCACTGTTACTCTTGACTTCTAATAGGGTATGTCCTTTAATAGGGACTGTGTACTGTAATGCATCAATAAGCTCCTAACAGGGCTAAATATTTTAACATGGATACTATACTCTCAATACATTATTTGTGGGTGCTAATTCCCACTGGGGTTTTACCTTTAACAAGGTTTCCTCGATAACAAAGGATTGTGTCATTGTGTGGCATTTACTGTGTTATCATTTGGATGAAATTTTTGTTTATAAAGTATAATATTTAATAATCTATCTCACAACTGATTCACCCCCCTCTCAGTTGTGTTGTGGACTATTATTCCTAACAGAGGCCCTATCAAAGTTGATCTTTGTCCATCCCAATTTTGGAGGCTCCTAACAAACTTTTGAAACCAACGATTGCGAAGGTTTATCCCTCTTAGGTCCATTAACAGGCCTTGTAAAAACTTTATTTTCAAATCAATCCAATGACTCAAATATTACCAATAAAAAAACAATTTAAATTAAAAGGAATTAAACTTTAAGATAAAACAATTTATAAATAATTCTAAAAGAAAATAGGATATTGTTCAAATAACATATGTATATCTTTTAAAATGCTTTTTGCTAGTGTAACTAATGACTTTATTGAACTATTCAACTTTTAGAAGACCTTGAGAGAGTGTTATTCACATTGTTTAAGTCTCCACTGAAGCACTTTTAGACTTTTTTCTTACCTAATGTGGTTGATAAATGTGTCCATACTTTGTGAGACACCTCTTGCATGCATATTTGACACTTGCTCTCACACTTATCAGGTGAGATCATAAGTGTTCTATATTTAGAGGGGTGGTTAGTCAGTCTCCAACCTTTTCACCTCATCAACCTTGCCTATATAACTAAGGTCAGTACCTACATTCTACATACACTTTGTTTATATATGATAGACATATTATTGTGTTTCCTTGTTCACTTGTAAAATGTTATTAACATGTTCTTTTAGATATTGGCTAATACTAACGTAGTATGAGATCCTATTTTTGGTTGAAAATGTTGGTTCGATGTTTGTGTAAAGATTGTTCGACTCTATCGGCTTCACATATACTAGCTCTCTCTCCAAATTTGTGTCTCCTCATACCTAAGAAACTCCACATGTAGCTCTATCAAACAAAGTGTCATGGAGTTAAACTATAATCAACATTGAGTTTGAAGGTTTGACAAACAAAGAATACTCTTTGTTTGGTGAAATATAGTAACTTCATTTTTTTGTAATATTTTTGTTCTTGTAAATTACATAAATAAGTGTAAATTGTATAGAATTTCATGCCTTACCTATTTTTAAGTGAAAAAGCAAAAAAACATAGTAGAGGGTCAAATGACCCCTTGCCCATTTCACAAATTTTGATAATATATTTGCATGGTTAGGCTATTTTTCAACTCATGATATATTCTAATGTTTGCAAGGTTTCAATTTGTTGTCCTTGAGAGCAAATTTTCTATATGTCATCATTTACGTATGAGATTATTTGCAAATCGATGCATCGACCTACTCTACCTTATCAATCCTCTCCTGACTATGGTGTCCAAATTGTACCAAGAGATCTTGTAAACTTCCAATTGTTATGGGATATAAAAAGGCAACCCATGATCTCTTACCATAAGCATTACCCCATTTAAAACACACCTCATAGCAGACAAAAGGGAAACCATGTCACCCTTCTTTTATTGTGTAAGGGTCAAACTAAGGGAAATTCCTTCTTGTGTATAGGTTTACTAAGGTAGGAAAGAAGATGACTAATATGTGGGCCATGGAAAGGAAAATAAACTAGGAATACAAAGCCTTAAAAAATCAAGTAACATTCATATCCCGAGGGCCTTCATTTCATTCTTCCATTGTCATTTCAAGTCGATCCATTTGAAGTTGTAGGCTTACAATCCAACTCAATATTGCTCCCTCTACATGGATTTCATTCTATGCATCAAGGAAGAATCTCTTGTACAACCTCATATATAGTTGCAATCTACATTAAAGATTATCTATTTTCTAATTATAGCCAAATCTATAGCTCCACGGTCATGCTGCAACTTCTATCCACAATTGATCATTGAGGTGGTTTCATCTACAACATTTTAGTGACCTCTTCTATTGATGTGAGACTTGGCTTCTAAACATTTTTTTGCTAGAGCATTTTCCCACTTGACACATAATACATTCAATCTTCAAGCTACAATGATGTTTATCTCGTGACCATCCACATAATCTCTTAATGCTCCAAATGATTCCACATGTGAGCAACTACCCTTAAGAAGCGGTCAATACCCAACAAATTTCAACTTTGCACGAGGCTTGATCAACTCATTAACAAGTTTTTTGGCATTATATTTTTTTTAAAAAGTTGAAGTTGGATTAACATCGTATTTTTTGTAATGGTCAAGCTTATTCAAAGTTTTTATAAAGGTCTTGTCGACATAACTTGCAATTGCAAGTTAATTTTAAAAGTTTGAAATATGCTGAGAAGCTAGTTTCAATGTTGACACTTTAGCATCAAAATTTTTTCAAATTCATGTTGATTGATTCTCTTTTTGAAAATAAAAATAAGCATGTAGTAAAATCATTGTATCTTTGATAGGCAACTCGAAATTGAGTGCCATTTTTTTTGTGAAAGTGAATAATTTTTTGGCTCTTATCTATTGGAAATGATTTCACACTATTGTTATATTGTGCCAAATTCAAGAGGTCTAATATTGATCGAGAGGGGTGTCTTCAGTCATGCCTTTGATAACTTTTGTGATTTGTGCTTTGAGTACTTCAACATTCATCTTTAGTTTTTTTCCCTTAGCACTAATCGCTTGGGGATAATGTAATTTGATGACATGCATTCATATCTCCTCATCTATTTCTACTTTTTGAATTTAGAGTTGCCTCCCCAAGAACCTCCAAAGAGTCTTTTCAATAATACATCACTTTTCTTGTTCTTGTTCTACATCTCCTATTGCATCAAATTTAGAGGCACTTCACAAAGAGAATCCCGAGGTTTTCTCTATAAGACATCATATGGAACATTTGAGCATCGTATTATGAAGGGTATTAGAGTCTTTTTTTTTTTTCCTATCCTATGAGGGGGGACATTTATTCTACTATGTATTAGAAGTAGTCCTTGGAGGGTCATCACAAGCCTTTCCTTCTATTACTTATCTTCATCACATGTACATTCATTTTTTATCATATCTCTTTTGTAGAGGAGTTTTGTTCCCATTGGATTTTCTCATTTATTTCATTTTATGAGATTTTGTACATGGGTATCTAAAATGTCTAGTAGCCCTAACCCATCATCATCTTGCATGCATTACTCTATAAGTGGTACTTAAGGGCAATCCTCATGTAAATAGCGACCTTATCAAACCAATTAGCTTTAAACATACTTAGAGATGGTCCTATTCATATTGCTCAAGTCTCTACTCATGCAATTTTAGAGTTTTCTCTTACCTCACATGGTTGAAACACGTGTTCTCACTTTGATAAACACCTCTTATATGCTTATTTGATATTTGCTCACACACTTGTTAAGTGAGGTCACAAACGTTCCATATTTAGAAGGGTAGCTAGTCCTTGTCTAGACATAATACTGCGCTTCAATGTTCACTTTTGAAAGGCTATCAATTTGGGCTTTTAACTCTTGGCTAATTCCAACAATTTTGATCGGAGTTATGAATTGACGAGGTCACAACAAGGGCTCTCATCTCCAACATAAGAATTCATCTAAAACACCTAGTTAGATTTGAGCCTAAGTGACAAGAAGCACCTTACCTCAATCTTACCATCATAATAATTCTTTTAATTAATAAAATATTTTAATTTCAAATTAATTTAAAGTAAAAAAAATATCTATATAATTATACCGCCTTTCCTATGCTATATTCACTTTTAAACGGCCTGAATTATAAATGCGATAGAAAACATAGAGGTCGCACTACCCAGGGTATATAAATGTCTTGTCTTGAAAATAGGAATTTTCAAGGAACATATACGCTAGTAAACTCTCTACAAGAAGCTATACCTTGTTACAGAGTGCCAGCCGAACAAGCTCGGGTATAAACAGTAAATGGATATGGACACTGATATGGATACGGATATGGGTGTTGAAGGGGTTTCTATTACGAGGCGATTAGGACTGACCAACACTATCCAGGCTAGTTACGGAGCCCCTGACGACCCTGACTATATTTTTGACATTGTGGCCAGGTATCCTCCTGCCGTCTTCATTTTTCAGTGTTTTCTCTAATAGCGAACGTAAGAAAACTTCATACCTAATCTGTTATAAAACTTGTGATCTATCTTACTTGGATAACACTTGAAATGTAAAGAGAAACATGCTGAGCTGAGTTTTTGACACCACAGAATATATAAGTGAAAGGGGCGTTAATGAAAATTGAAATCATAACAACTGGTTGGATTTGCCATCTGCTCAAATGCAGGCGATACAGCAACCCTTATTCTTCAGGTTATTATATGAAAACGAATGGAATGAAATGATTTCAGTAGCGCCCGCTGGAGCAAAAATAATACATGGGACCACAGAGCCCACAGAGCTAAACCTGAGCTTTATTGCAATCTTTTAAGTGCTTTAAGGGTGAATCATTAACATCAAGATCAATTCCAGCGCTCTATATTTATGACCTTCTTTTGGAGGGCCTTCTGTTGTTAATTTTGAGTTGCAACTCTCCTCTGCTTTTGCAAGTCTCGCCTCTTGAAGAGTGCAGACATAGAGTCCACCTTTGAGGTGCCGGTAAACTTGGGGTGGATGCGAGTATATGCAGAGCAATTCATCACTAAATGCCATTTGGTTTCTACTATCCGGAAGTGTAAGAGAGACAATCCTTTTTCTTGTTCTTCCTTGGGTTTCGTCTATTGACCAATCTAGTATTTAGGATGGATTGTCATGCACGCAGGCAAATATTTGCACAAGCATTCAAATGTGCTTGCATGAATCGACAGAGAGAAATGGAGCAAGAATCTTCATAAATTGTAACATATTTACAATGCCCAGAATCCAGTTTCCCTTAAAACATCCATTTCAAATAGCATTTGTGCATATTACAGAATCTTAAGGTTTTGAAAATTCAACCATCCGGTAACTACCAACTGTATTGTGATCATCTACAAAATAAATAAAGAATTTTATTTAACTACACTCTGCCTTGTTCCACTCATAAGTGCCTGAAGGAGGCACTATAGTTTGAGGATCAACTGTAATATCCCATTTGACGCTACGTTTCTTCTTCTGTCTACTGTCTTCCATGTCCGGTTTGGTGATCTTTCTTTCTTCCATGTATCTGTTAAGTAGTTCTAGCTCTTCTCAGTTCAGGTTATTCCTCCCTTGGGGGAAGAAGTGAGCAGATTTGATGTCTGTTTTGTATACCAGCCTGACACCTTCTTTCAACAAGATCTTAAATCTGTTCTTGGGAATCTCCAGGGCAGCTGAAATCTGCAGAATGATTGTTAGAAAGGTGAGTTCACTGGTGAACTCAATAAGGTGTCTTCTTTCACACTGAAAAAGCTTTTCATTCCTCTTTTTCCGCAAAAAACAAAAAACCTCATTAGTAAGAACAAGCCAAAATCTGTTAAAAGTCACATTAAAAACGTCAACATACCCAGCAAAGATTTCAAACCAAGTAAAACCAGTATTATCATTCTAGTTCACAGGCTGGCCAAACATGAAAGACCACAGAGCAAGAGCATACATTTCAAACCAAGTAAAACCAGTATTATCATTCTAGTTCACAGGCTGGCCGAACATGAAAGACCACAGAGCAAGAGCAAAAGGTGCTCACAAGTTTGAGGCAAATCACAACATTCAAAGGTTCTGGTTGACAGCCCATACGAGTGCAAAACATGATCTACAGCAAGCTTTGTAAGGATAAGCAACCAACGAAAACAATTTTTTTTTGGCTCAACAGGTTTATGCCAAAGGTGTGATTCAAGATTTTAAGCCATTTTGAGTCTAGCCTATTTGAATTCCAAGCAATGTTAATCAAACTGTAGACTTCTCCTGAGCCATCAAGCATGTAATATATCTTGTTGACTGTAACAGAAGTAAGTTTAGGGCCATTCTGCCATTAAATGTTGTCAATCAAATTTGAATCATTAATCATTCTGCGTGGGAACCATTACCTCAGCACATTATTAATCATGGAATAGGTTTTCTTGCGTGTTAAAGGTAATCCATACTAGTGCTCAGGTGCTCCCATGATGCTAACTTGCCATTAATCAAGATGTCTTGCAGAAAATTAACTCTAACTCAATTAAAGAGAAGAGATTTCCACAATCCATGATAATAACTATTAAGAATTTCTGGATTTGATTGTGATTCTGACAAAAGAAGGGATTAGCTTAGAGTCACGACACCTTTTTAGGAAAGCTAGGTCTGCAACTTTCTTTGCAAGCTTGATCCTCTGTATCTCAAATTGTTTTGGTTTGAAACTGATTTCCCTCCACAATCAAATCCAGAAATTCTTAATAGTTAGTTTCTAACCCAATTATCCTGGAGACAAATTTTTACTGATCAACTGACAGAGATTGAAAATTGTAATCTACAATGAAGATAAACACAAAAGATAAAACTGCTACCTATGATGGTGTTTTTGGTTGATACTGCTATGAGATGTCACTAGAGCTGCAGTGAGCTGATTCATATCATGTTAAATGACTATACTTTATATCACCTATACTATTTACTAGAAAAGATAATCTTTAAAGTACAAGGATGCTTTATAATCATACAATTTGGCTGTAATATTATCAACATGCAAAGGTTTGATATAGAAGGATCCGCATGATGACTTCCAAAGACAGATTTTGACAAAATTTTTGTTTCTTTTAAGTTTTTATTAGGTCACCATCATAGAAGTACTGAAAACAGCTCCATATTGTTTTGAGCAAAGTTTGGAAACTCGGACTCGGACTTGACTTGGAAGCCCAAAATTTTGATTTGGACTCAGGACTCAACATGGACTTGGTGGAAAAAAAACCTCATAATTACACAAAAAAAAGAAATCGATGCATGCAGAGAACATAAAACTTTTCAACTAGCAGATTTTACCAAATAGGGGTGTTTGGAATAGTTGCCA
This sequence comes from Thuja plicata, assembly GCA_018584345.1. Lineage (NCBI taxonomy): Eukaryota > Viridiplantae > Streptophyta > Pinopsida > Cupressales > Cupressaceae > Thuja > Thuja plicata. The sequence goes on along the minus strand of MU223350.1, from coordinate 825,403 downwards.
ATTAAACTATATTCAATGTCAACCATTCCCAAACCGTGGTGTCCATAAAGATTTTTAAAGTGGATGCAACCGGAATGATGTAATCCAAAAATTGAAATCCTCAATACAATAAATAACTCACCCCCTTCAAATTTATTCTTTGCTTGCAAAACTTCAAATAAATTTGTAACTTCAAACCTTGAAAGATTTATCAATTCAATTCACTTTCTGACTTCACAAGCTTCAGCGCAATGTGAATATTGTTTGAATCCACCCTGATTGATCGGGAAGAAAAATTTGTTCTCCGAAGCCAATAACCCTTAGGGTTCTTGTCCTAGGGTTTGAGATGAACAAAATGTCCAATTTTCACAATAATAACTGAAATGACCAAAGGATATCAAATTTCCTTTTTGCAACTCCTTATATTTTGTCATGCCCCTGTCAGAACACTAACAAATTATTACATAGAAACGCTAAATCACACTCTTCAAGATCGGATCCTTGGGAAATAATCTAGCACTTACCGAATGCTGGTTGGCAATCCTAAATACTGGTCGGCCATTCTTATCTTAAATGCTAGTCAGTGACACTTAGATTAATCCCAGTTGGCGGCCTTGAAATAATTAATTAATAATGACATAATGTTGGAAAGGGCAGCACAAAGGGTCATGTCTCTTCAAACTAAAGGGTCACAACCCAACCACCAGTGAGGGTATAAAAGAAGGAAATCACATTGGGTAAAAAGAAAGGAAGGAAAACCATTCAAATTATCAATCAGTGCTCATAAAGAGCAGATCAATTCAGAAGATATCAGTGATCAATCGATCAAGGAAATCAATACAATTAATATCAATCCTCAGAAGAGAGAAAAGAATTCTCAGCAATCAAATACAGATCGAACCATTCAACAATAGCACTCATCCAGGAGAGCAGTGTTCAGCATTCAAAGAGGGAAACAACATCAAATCAAATCTGTCCAAATTACCACAGAAGACTGAAAATAGATAACCTTCTTGTCATGCTTTTGTTATAAAACTTGATGGTTTGATATTTTGATATTAAACAATGGAGATTCACTCTCATCAAATAGAGAAATACAAGATGATGTTTCTAAACAAAACAATCGTTAACTGAATAAAAAAGGAAACTAACTTATAAAACTAAACCTACTCAAGATGACCATTACAAACATTACATTATTCTAATTCCCTCCCGTAATGGTCATCGTACTAACTACAGAAAAAGCATAGAAGGCTGCCCCCTTCTCTTTAGAAGACTCTGCGACATGAGCCTAGCGCTGAGACCCTCCCTGAATCTGCAGAACTTCTGGAATGACCAAGAGTGCCGGAATCCGTCCAACCTGATGTTGGGTAACAAAGCTATCCCTCTGAGATGAGCTGTCTATAAAAGCAAAGTCGTCCATGGAAACGAAGCTCCAAAAACGGTGCTTAGACTCGAAGAAATAATGCGGCACTGGCTGCTTTGATCTGGCAAAACTGAGGTAGGAAAGAACAAAGCCACCAAAAATGCGTAGATTAAAAGAAACCTTTTGAAGGCCACAAAAACGGGTTTAAAAACCCGAAAAAAACCTACTGATCTCTGCTCAAAATTGGCCCTCATAACGGACAGAAACCCTCACGCAATTTTTAGAAGGAAAAACACAAATTACAGAGAAAAAAACTACCCATGAATTTTATTCAAAAAATCGCCAAAAACAGAAGGCCACAAATTTTTAAAAATTCGTCAAATCTTATGAAATTCCATTGCTGGCTCTGATACCATGTTATAAATTCGATAGTTTTATATTTCGATATTAAACAATGGAGATTCGATCTCCTTAAATAGAAAAATACAAGATGATGTTTCTAAACGAAACAATTGTTAACTGAATAAAAAAGGAAACTAACTAATAAAACTAAACCTACTAAAGATGACCATTAGAAACATTACATTATTATTCTAATAGCCTCCACTATGGAAGTGATATTGATAATGAACGAAGGGCTGATTACAAACAGTGATGTATTTGACAGCGAACATTATGAATGCATAAAGCGGCGATCTTAAGGAAGTAACTAAAGTTATAACAAATCTATGAAAAAATGCGATTAAAGAAAGAAAACAATTTTGTTAGCCAGCAATTAAACAAGAGGCATGTCTCTTCACAAAAAGACAGCCACTATCAAAGGCCACATATCCTCAAAGAAATGATGGGTTATAAATGAAGAAGGCTGTGGTGGAAGGAAGGCCTCAATCAATCAAGGAAGCAAATTACATCAAAGAGGACAATCAGCAGATCGAACAAGAAGCATTTTAATAAAGGAAGCAAAGGAATTTAAGATCGAATCTCTATTCATCTAACAAAAAATACATCAAGTGTTACTGTTGATGAGAGTTTTGTACCACTACATAACATATAGGAATCGAACACTTGATACAGGATAACAAACACTCAACCCTCTCTTGAAAAGTAAATACTCATGAAGGACATGAGAAAAACTCCAAGGTTCCTTACACTTGTGGATCCTAACTCAGTTATATTGATGTGATTTGCTGGTAATCACGTCGGCGGGCTTACGTTGTTCATTCAAGGATATCAGATTCTTGCCATGATGATGATGGGACTTAGCTTTTCAATGTATATTGAACGGATCTGTCTCCTTAATTTATATCACTTCCAACTTCACTCATCAAACTCTCACTACTAAGCTACTCACTGCCTTACTACTACTCCTATGGAATGGAAAGATTAGCAAATGGACGGGGATCAAAC
>MU223350.1:795726-819081 GCA_018584345.1 Thuja plicata | reverse complement strand
CCTTGGACATGGTCACATGTCATGGACTCACAATCTCATCCAATCCCTATACAACTACCTCAACTCCTTCAAACATCTCCTAAACCTTAATCTCACAGCAAATGCCCAAGTTTGAGGGCCTCTATGGCTGGGCGTGATTTCAAGGTATGATGGACATGGTGTCCAAGGGGCTGGCGGAATCCGCCAGCACCTTGGACATCAACCTCAAATTTCAAGTTTCAAATCAATCTCCCATCCACTTCAATCCTTGGCATTTCAACTCGATTTACCTCTCCTTCTCTTTGACTCCAAGTTGGGGGGGGGAAAGATTTGCATAAAGGTAGTTGGCGGAAATCAGAGGTACCATGGACAGCCTATCCAAGGGGTGGGCGGAATCCGCCCAGACCTTGGACACAGTGATTTGCACTTTGTACTTAGCCAATTTTTAGCTCAGGGGCAGAGAATTTATACAAATATAACATTTAAGTATAAGTCTGTTTTAATTTAATTTCTTATACTTTAAGTTATATTTGTATAAATACCTTCCAGGATGTTTGAGATAGGTTTCAGCTTCATAGGAGTTAAGGTGCAGATTGTAGATTTTGGGGTTTTTGAAATATTTTAGGACTTAGCCAAATTTCAGGATTCAGCACGCCTTCAGCAGAGCTACCTCCCATAATCTATTTCGACTTTCTAAGATCAAATTGAAGCTGGAACAAGGATTCTCAGAGGGTTTACACTTGTTTCATCACGAATCCTTTGGTTTAATCCCATATTCCTGAAAGATTTAGCACAACTCTTGCCCATGCTCCAGACAGACTTGACTTCTCAGCAGGCCAAAATTGCCCAAAACCAACTCTCAAACTTCACTCGCCGGACCAAAGGGGCTTGAAAACTGTCGCCAACAAAGACTACCTAAGACCACTACTCCTACTGCCTGCAAAAGAGGGGTTCCCCATTTGCAATGGGGCAATGGTGTGAAAACCTCACAACAGTTACCCACAATGAAAGCAACAGTCTGATACTTTTTTCAGATAAGTTCTTCTCAGCTTTCTATAATGCATTTTTAACAATAGTTATCTCTTATGTATGTGCATTCATATAATGAAATGTAAAGTGCATATGCTTGATAATGAAACTGTCTGAAATCCATCTTGTATGAAGGATCAATGGTTTAAGAGGGGAGTTATAAGATGGTTATCTAAGTAGGCCACCCTAGGGATGACCATGCTATTGGCTCCTAGGTACAAGAGGGCTCTAATATCAATTCGCTCGTGGGCTTAGATAGAACAACCAATACACCCTATTTACAATCTCCTCCCCAACTTTACAATTATGGCTCTTGTCTTTAGGGGAACGAGGCATAGATAGGTAAAGCATGTACAAGCACCCCACTAAGTGGGCCACTTCGGTGAATGTCCATGTTGACTGCCCACCAAGGCCAAGAGGGCTTTGGTTCGAATATGCTCTTGGGCTTACTGTGGATATTGCTTTGGGCAGACCTATCAGGTTTCTTATTCCTTACCCTCATGTTTTTGTATAATACTATATATATTATATGAATGTGATGTGTACTTGAACTAATTCTAATAATTAGAAGTATATATATGTATATATATGTATGCATATGTTTCTTGGGTTATGATTGTAGGATTCAAATCTAGGATCACATTGTTTAAGGAGATATTTTACTTGGTAAAGTTGTAACCCTAACCCTAATTTGTTGCAATTGTGATTTGAGGGCAAATTCTAGGGCAAATTTGGAAAGGGCAAATTTGGAAGGGGACATTACAATTGGTATTAGAGCACCGTTCCTGCCAACCTAAGGGATAGAGATATAGTTAATGCAAACTAGCCAAAGGGCTTTGGAAAGAGAAAGGAAGAAGCTTACATCCACCACGAGCGAACAAATGGACAATGAAATGAGGGCCTTCATGGAGGAAACCAGTCAAGCTCGCATGGAACAAAATGAAAAAATTGAAAGAACAACTTAACTTCTCCTCCAAGTCATCCAAAACATGAGTAACAATAGCTCTAGATCCAACTAAAGCGACGAGAGGGATATCCATTCCAACCACTCTGAAAATAACAACTCAACAAGGGTATCCACACCTAGATCAACAAGACCTCCTTTCCTACCTAGGGAAGAACCCATGGTAGAAGAAGAAGTCAATAATCCAACCTTTGATATTGTGGAAGAACTTGCAGAAATATACCCAAGTTTAGACCGTGAAGTTAGGAGGAATGTCTCCTTTAGAGATTATTGTGATGTCAAAACACGAGTTGCACCAAAAAGGAAAAGAGGGTAATTTGATAAAGACTTAAAAAGAAAGGGTGAGTAAGATGACCCTTCCCAACTTTGACAGTTCCAGAAAGTTCATGGTGCGTTTATGGGTCCTAAAACTAGACACTTATCTTTCATCCAGCCCCATGATGGAAGAAAACATCATAAAATTTGCCGTGCTCCGCTTAACAGGAACAACCCATATTTTGTAGCATCATGGCCTTATAACCCAAAGTCACCAACATATAACCACTTATGATGAATTTACACAAAAACTTATCACAAGATTTAATCAAAAGCATCTGGATTGGTATTTAAAAGAACCAACTAAAACAACAAGGAACAATAGAAGAATTCGCCACCGAATTCCAAAAGGTATCCGTCAGGCTACCAAAGATTTCTCAAAGGAGACTCACGTACTTATTCGTGGAAGGATTAAAAGAATCAATCAAGGGCATGATAAGTGCCCTCGACCCAACAAACCTTGAAGAGGGAATTCAAAAGGCAATGGAATTAGAAATTACCCCATCAAAAGATAAGCCACAAATTTTGCATCAAATCCACACTCCAACTATCCTCATAAAGATGATATGCATAAGAAGGAACTCTGAGGGAGAACATACTTTCATTGTAATAAGAAATGAGAGTGCGAATATGTATGCCAAGAGGATATTGCCCCAAAATAGCGAGATGACATAAAAAATAGGAATTTGTGCTTCAAGTGTAAAGGGACCTAGACACATATGTGGAAAGGGAAGTCAAGCTCATAATATAGAAGCAACCTCTAACAATGAAACAAAAGAAAACCCTAGCAAGAAGACAAAGTACAATGATGAAGAGCATGGAACTTTAGCTACCATCTCTTAAGCCTCCAAATACATCCATTCCAAATCAAAACTACTAAGGTTATCACCCTCATGGATAGTGGGGCATCCCACAACTTCATTGATGAGAAATTAGTTGCAAAAAGGAAATTGGAAACCAAGAATTTAAGGGGTTTACAATAGCCCTAGCTACTGAATCGATGGCTAAATGCACTAAGATAATTCTTCAACTAGAAATCACCATGGGGAAACACACTATCAAAGACGATTTTTATGTCTAGTAACACTAGATGCCCATGTTATATTGGGAACTTCTTCGATACACTCCTTGGGACACTTCATTATGGATCTCCCAAATCTAGAAATTTGTTTCAGCATAATGGTCAAGAAGTCACCTTGAGAGGGTTACTCGACAGATCTCCAAAAGTAGTCTCCTCCAAAAGAATGGAAAGGATTTTTAGACATGGGCAAGGAGAGTGGGCTGCACAATGTATCATTCTCAACAAGACCTCTGCCCAAGGCAAAAAAAAATTACATTGATATTCAACCCATCTTGAATAAACATAAGTATTTGGTGATATTGTCCCGGGACTACCCCAAAAAAGAGGATTTGAACATACAATAGAATAAGAAGAAGAGGCTAAACGTGTGATCACTACTCGGTGCTAATACCCTCGCAAATTCAAAGAAGAGATTGAGAACCAACCTAGTTCTAGTCCCTTTGCATCCTTCGTAGTACTTGTCAAGAAAAAAGATGGTATCATGAGAATGTTTATAGATTATAGGGCCTTAAATAAAAAAGCAATACAAACCTCTAACTTATTCCATGAAGTGACGAATTAATTGATGAACTCTATGGACCTAGGTATGTCTCCAAAATTGATCTACGGTTTGGGTATCATCAAATAAGAATGAGAAAAGAAGATATTCCTAAGACTACCTTTAGGTGTCAGTATGGACACTTTGAATTTTTGGTCCTACCTTTTGGCCTGACAAATGTCCCCACAACATTTCAATCATGCATGAATCATATATTCAGAAAACAACTAAGGAAGGTTCATATTTTTCGATGACATCCTTATCTATATCAAGACATAGGAAGAACATCTTAAACATATTGAGGAAGTTCTAAATATCTTGGACCAAGAAATCTCTCTATGCCAAAAGCTCCAAATGTGAATTTGGACTAAAAGAGATCCTCTACCTTGGTCATAAAATCAATGCTCAAGGGGTGAGTGTAGATGAAGAAAAAATTAAATCCATAAAGGAATGGCCAAAACCAAAAACTCTAATACAGCTAAGGTGCTTTGTGAGTTTATGCAATTACTATCAACATTTTGTCAAAGGATTTTCTAAGATGACCGCCCCACTTACATGCTTCACCAAAAAGGGGGCCTTTGTGGGGATTGAAGGGACTCTTAAAGAGATCAGATTTCCATAGTCCATAATCAATTATTTACTTTTGCTTCTGGATTCAACTATATGCAATCAACGTTTCGGATCACACTCTGTGATCCTTTATCAGGATGAAAGAGTTGTAAGATACAAATGAAGGATTACAGAGTGTGATCCAAAACATTGATGGTAAAAAAATGCACATAGTTGAATCCATAAGCAAAAGTAAATGATGAAGTGACTCAATAGGCTTTCGAGAAACTAAAGGAAGTAATGTGCTTGTGCCCCTTTTTAGCCATCCTCTATTTTACGTTACCCTTCGAATTGCAATGTGATGCTTCCAAGGAAGATATTGGAGCAGTCCTTATGCAAAATAAACATCCCATCACATTTAAAAGCCTTAAGCTTATTGAGATCGAGAGAAATATTATTCGATCTATGCGAAAGAGATGTTGGCCACCACGTATGCCTTACCATGTTTCATACAGTACTTGGTTTATGAGAAATTCAATGTTAAGACAAATCATAATAGCTTAAGGTTCTTTATGAATCAAAAGATCTAAATAAAAGGTAGCAGAAGTGTGTAAGCAAGATACACACTAATGATTTTGATATTGAGTACATAAAAGGGGCAAACAATGTTGTAGCAAATGCCTTCTCACGATGACCCCATTTGAACTCCACAACAAGCATCATCACAGATCGGAAGAATGGTATCATTTCCGAATATGTCAAAGACCCAGAAGCTAATGGTATCCTAGTAGGGAATATACCCAATGAAGAATACAAAGTAGTAGAAGAACCTATCCTATATAAAAATAGGATATTCTTTGTGCTCAACTAAAGATGAAATATAAGATCATCAAGGAATACCACAACAATCCCATAGTTGGCCACCAAGGATACTGTAAAACCTGCAAACAAATAAGGGAAAATACTTTTGGAAGGGCCTCAAGAAGGATGTCCTGAAGCATGTAGAAGAATGTATAACCTGTCAAAGAAACAAAACTGAATAATGGGAAGAATGTACAACCTTTACCCATTCCAAATCAATAATGGGAAGCATCTCTATGGACTTCATAGCTGGATTACCTAAAGTTCAAGGGAATGATTGCATCTATGTAATAGTGGATCAACTCACCAAGTGCACACATTTCATAATTGTAACCCAGGGAACCCAAAAGGACAAGGTCTAAGTACCAAGAAATGCAACTAATTTTTTTTAATAAAACCATCGCTGTTACTTGCTTCTTAATTCTTAAGAATGAACATGTCCTTACAGGTTCCCTAACGTTTGTTACTAAAGTTAACATTACTGATTCGTTTCCTTACCTTATGAATTCATTTTTTATCTTCTTTACTTATCACTTAACTTTTCATAAAGGATAAGGTAAGGGACAACATTAATGCTTATTTCATATGCTTTTATTTTATTTACCACTAAACACTTTAACTTTCAATTTCTTTCCCAATTACATATGTCCTAAGCATGATTCACTTATCCTTACAAAACACAATTAAACTTTGCATTAAGAAATCTTTACTTTCTATATTTCATTTCATATTTACATCAACAAGAACATAGAGAGATAAGGTAGGAATTTACAACTTGTATCCTTCATTACAATATTCCATATCACAAATGATCATCCCTTTTTAATGTTCCTAAAACTACCCTTCCCATTACATAGCTCTTCTTTTCAATTACATCACATTACATTACATTGCCCAACAAGGGTTTACAACAAATCAATACATTTGAATTACAATACATTGAAGTACATGGTATAGAAGTAAGAATCTTCAATAGCTTCTAAGCAAGAATCTAAAGCCAAGTCATCCACAAAATCACAAACAACACCTTGAAAAAGAATTGCCACCCAACCATGTGAAACTGTGAAGTTCCACTCCCTTGTGCTAGGAGATAGAACCAAGGTTCACACAAGCTCTAAGGCAATCTAAGGCTACGAAGTATTCTTCCCAAATACATCAAAAGACCCAAAGGAAAGACATAATCCATAAGCAAAATACCAAAACACCACATCACAAAAGGATTCCAAAATACCAACTAGGTGAGTGTCATCACATAGCTCACTTGTTGGGATCCACCCTAGCAACCATGGAACCCTGGTCCCCTTCTAAATAGGATCCACCCTAGCAGTTAACTCATGGTCCTGGTACTCCAACAGGTCTATGCAGACTATAATATCTCTTATCTTTTATTATGTTTAAACCCAAAACCCAAGTTTATTTTATTGTTATCACTTGATTAAGAACTCACCCATAGGATCTCCTAGCAACCTCTTTGGGTCTTGGCACCTATGGTGAGCCACTCACCTAGGGTACCTAGTTGCCCTACCCAAAACATGCCATCTATGGGACTTGAACAACTTCAAAGCACCCATTACACAGGTTTAGGAACTCTCTCCTGTGATCCCAAATCCTCAGGACGAGTCCAATCTTTAATTATTTACCAAATAAGCATAATCACAATGGTTGGCTTCACAAGGCACTTGATTTCATATTTAGGGTGACCTTATACAGAAAACATAGAAGGTTCAGAGAGTCAAACAGATGTAGACAAAGGCCTGGTCACCAGAACATAAAATGCAAATCAAAAGCCATATTATAAAGTGCCAAAAAATGAACCAAATGAATCAGAAGCCCATACGAGTATTCCCATAGGACAGTACAAGTATTCCCATAGGACCATATGAGTATTCAGGACTAGGCGTCCTAACTCTTACGAGTTTCTGCCCAGAAAGCTAAAATTTCACTCTCAAATTGATTGTACGGTCAGATCTAGGCATGATGGGGGTCTTGGGAAGGATTTCTGAGGTAGACCCATTTGAGGTCTCCTAGTTGCACATGTAGGTCACTCACCAAACTCAATTCAATTTCCCAATTAGTCTGGAGTTTGATCTTAGAAAAGAAAAGGATATAAATATAACAAAACTGCACAGCCTAAACAAAAGAGAAAGGTGCTGTGTGACACCCTAAACCTCCCAGAACTGGAAAATAACAGAGGGGTTAATACAAACCCAATTCAACATGCTGAAATCCATAATCAGAGATAGGGAACATTCCAACAGATACAAATGCTATTCATTTCCAGATTGTCTTAACTATTTCAAACATTATACATGTACAAAGACTATTTTCTATGCAACCATATATACACTCACTCACAAATGCATCAATAGAAGTATTAATTAAATAAGCTTCAAACGCACATATACAAGCACATGGGATTCTTCCTAGTTCCAGACCCTACCTGGAGTCTTGCGGAGAAAAACCCTTTGGTGTTGAGCAAATCCTCAGCCCTCCACCTTCCTCAGCTCTCCACCTTCCCGTACAGATCCAAAACCTTCCTTCCAAGCTATAGGTAGTATCTACTCTCTCAGGATCACAACCTACTCTACTCATAGAATTCTACAAAGCCCAAAGTCTAATCTCCTATTTCCAAAATCTCGTTTCCCGAATCTACTTCCAATCCCCTTCTCCAAAAAAACTCCCTCAAATCAAATAGACAACTATATGGTTGAAGGAGTTGCTTTACAGGAAGCAACTGCTCCAACTATTATAGTTGGTTCAACAATAATTAAACAACCCTCTCAATCTCGTGAACCTATGGTTAAAACTTTAATTTTTAATTAACTCAATTATCTTACTTAGTCATTAAATATGATAGTGATAAATAGGATTACCAAATAACTCACATAGCCCATTGGTAAACTAGCTAGCCTTACTCCTAAGTCTCGGGTTCAAATCTCCTAGACAAGCTAGTTTTGATAATTAGGCAATTTGCATTTATTTCTCTTATTTATTTTATTTTACTTTACAAATAGAATATTTACATCACAAGCATAATTATGCATATACATACATTCATACACACATATACATATATATATATACGGTATATATGCGTGCACCCATATATACATACACATATATTAAATTACACTACATAATCTACTACATCTATATTATATATCTTACGAGAACAAAAACCAAGAATCATAGTACAAAACATAACTGAAACGAACAATAAGAACATAATCACCCGACCAAACATAAATCTCAGCATCATACCAAATAATGATACCGCCCAACCCAAAATAGGGTGTACTTACCTTACGAGGAACCTAAGTCAAAAGGGGTCTTCTTGAGGGAACCTTGGTAATATCTCCACATTAACAACATTCGAGGATTTTGAAGGCACGCTCAGACTTGTGTGGCCAGGTGGAGTCAATGCCTCGTACCTGCATCCTTCATCACCAATACGAGAAAAGAATATACACAATTATATATACAAACAATGGCAGACGAGGGGGAGTACGACATCGTGTAGATCTCCTGTAGAAGTGACTATGTTTGCCTCCTCTCATCCTACAAACACATTAGATAGTATCGATACTAAAGCATGATTGGGTTAGAATCGTTAGTTCCAAAATAATCATAATCTCATAATGCAAACAATGGAATGAATTATCATCATTAGCAATATAATCATGTGTATAAGCAGAATGTTATAAGAAATCCTTAAGATAGATAATATTCTAAATCATTTACAAACTTTCATAAAGATGAATTTATTATCCAAGGATTTACTTAAAGTGTCTCATCATCTAGTCTAAATAAATAAAACAAAATATAGAATCCACAGTAACCAAATGTAATAATCCTGTCCATATCCAATCTCAAGTATCATGTTACTAGGGCAATGATAGGGGTCGAGACATCGTGTGGACCTCCTATGACTTCGCCCCTAGCTATACAAACAGATCATAGATACAAGCACGTATGTAAGAACCCAATTTACCTGACATTATTAAATAAATAGAGTAAGAGTTACATAAGATCCATAATATAATCCATCATGATTTGGGTTAGTCTCGTAATCAAAATCAATAATTAAATAAAGATCAAAACCATACATATAATCATAGGTGAACAGTAAATCAGAATCATAACATATTTAAAGAACCCAAACATTAAGGAGAGCTTGAAATCATCCTAAATACATTCAGATATCGATTAAGACATAAGCATCAAAGTATCATAATCAACTAATCATTGATAAGGAGTTCCTCCCATAGTAAACATATAGATCTATCAGGTGGCCACATAACATTAAGGCCCTAAACTATCATCCATGTATCAGGAGAGATGACCACAAGAAGTAATTGATAAGTTTATTATTGTCATCGCTAAGTTACAGTTAGATCAGGATGGTTTAGACAAGCACCTCAGATAGATTCATACCCACATTGACAGAAGAAGCACAAAGGTGCCTACGACATTACCGAAGACATATTAGGGTTAGAGGGGTATTACCATAACAATATCCACTGAGTATCGAGCTCGCCAAATAGCCGAGGTATTCTTCAAAGAAATCTTCAGATTACATGGTCTTCCAAGAAACATTGTTAGTGATCGAGATAGCTGATTCCTTAGCTTATTCTGACAAGAGCTCTTCTGCTTAGCAGGTACTAAACTTACACCCAATACAAGTTACCATCCTCAAATGTATGGACAAACTGAAATTGTTAACAAGTGGGTGGAGGGATAGTTGAGAAATTATGCCACCGGCCAACAAAACTCATGGATAAAATTGGTTACACCTATGTGAATATTGCTATTATACAACCCACCACATGTTGATTGGGATGAGTCCCTTAAAGGAATTGTATGGTTATGAAGCAACCTCCTTTGGAAGTTTGATTTTACAAGAAAGCCGAGTGCCAAGTGCTAAAGATTTTGTGCAACAAAGTATGGACATCATGAACACCCTCAAAGATAATTTGCATCAAGCACAAATCAACAAAAGATCTATGCTGATAGAAACCACACCAAGAGAATATTTGAAGCTGGAGACTTAGTATTCTTGTGGCCACAACCATATAAGCAATCCTCAATCAAGGTCAGCAGAGCGGGAAAAGTAAAATCCCGGTTTTATGGGCCATATAAGAGCCTAAGGAAGATAGGTGAAGTAGCTTACGAATTGGATCTGCCTGAAAACAAGCGTATTCTCAATGTCTTTCACATGTCCCGACTCAAGAAAGTGCTAGGGCAACACATTACGCCATGTGTGGAGTTACCCTTGCTTGATGATGAAGGTACAATGATCGTGGAACTCGAAGTTGTCCTCAATATGAGTGAGAAGCGGTTGAGGAATAAGACCATTCCTGAATTCTTGATCAAATGGAAAGGCTTGCCTATGGAAGATGCATGCTACTTGGGAAGGAGAAGAGATCTTTAATCATCCAAATCTGAAATTGCCCGAGGGCAAGCATAGTTGGGAGGGGCGAACTGTTATGCCCCCACTATGGAAGTGATATCGATCATGAACGAAGAGCTGATTACAAACAATGATGTATTGCACAACAGACATTATAAATCCATAAATCGGTGATCTTAATAATAAATAGCGATTAAAGGAAGTAACTAAATTTATTAACAAATCAATGAAAAGGTGCGATCAAAGAAAGAAAATAATTTTGTTAGCTCTAAGCTAGCAATAAAACAAGAGGCACTTCTCTTCACATAAATGACAACCACTATCAAAGTTCACATATCCTCAAAGAAATGATAGGCTAATGAAGAAGGCCGTGGTGGAAGGAAGGCCTCAATGAATCAAGCTAGCAAATTACATCAAAGGAAGACAATTAGAAGATCGAACAAGAAGTATTTCAATAAAGGAAGCAAAGGAATTTAAGATCGAATCTCTATTCATCTAACAAAAATACATCAAGTGTTATCCACAATGATTACTATTCAGAACCGGCTTGAAAGCAGCAGTCTGATACTCTTTTCAGATCATTTCTCAGCATTCTATAAACTCACAATTGTCTTTTGGTATTTATTGAGTTTATGCATTTTTGACAATAATTATCTCTTATGTATGTGCATTCATATAATAAAATGTAAAGTGCATATGCCTGATAATGAATTTGTTTGAAATCCATCTTGTATGAAGGATATGTGGTGTAAGAGGGGAGTTATAAGATGCTTATCTATGTAGGCCACCCTAGGGATGACAATCCTATTGGCTCCTAGGGCCAAGAGGGTTTTGATATCAATCTACTCTTGGGCTTAGATAGAATAACCAAGAGACCCTGTTGACAATGTCCATTCCGATTCTGCAATGATGGCTCTTGTCTTTAGGGGGATGAGGCATAGATAGGGAGAGCAAGTACAAGCATCCCACTAAGTTGGCCTCCTTGATGGATGTCCATGTTGACTGCTCACTGAGGTCATGAGGGTTCATTTTCCAATCAACTCTTGGGCTTAGTGTGGATATTGCTTAGGGCAGACCTACCATGTTTCTTCCCCCAAACCCTTATGTGTGTATAATACTATAGATTATATGAATGTGACGTGTTCTTGTCTAATCCTAATAATTGGAAGTCTATATATATATATATATATATATTCATTTATTTATTTATCTTGTTAAAATACATTTCAATTGGTAAAATTATCTCTAACTATCTTACATTTCTTATTTTAATGGAATTTGTGATTCTAGGGCAAGACTTAGGGCAATCCCAAAAAGCAGATATTACATATTTCCCTCTTGTGAACTTACGAGAAGTTCATAATTTTAAAATCACTTGAAATAACAAACCTTTTAACTTCCAAAAAATGACTATTATTTTACTTTTGGCCCCAACTTAAGTCTATTAATAATATTAAAAGAAACATAATTAAACTTTGAGTTGCCCAAAAGATAAATTTGTGATAACATTATTTAATTAATTAAATTATTCTCTCTCCAAATCCCCAGATTCGCCCACAAGAATGAAATAGGCTAAAGGGTCCCTTGGACACCCTAGGCAAACTTGAGAGGACCCAAGCACTGCCCAAAGAAGAAACAAACAAAAAAAATCTATTTTTTTTAATACAAATAAAAGGTACCAAATACCTAATGTTACCTTCAAGTGATACAATTGTGAAAATGGCATGTACCATGAAGTTTGTGGTGTTTCAGAGGCCTTAATTTGTGCTTGATGGTGGGAGCTTTGTCCCTTGACCTTTTTTGGGCCGTTTTCTCTAGATACCCATGAGCAGCGCTGCCCCCTAACACCATTGAGGGTATTACCATCGGATCTCCACTAAGTTTTGGAATCTCTTGTCAAATAAGAAACTTCATTACAATGAGGGGGTGACGAGGAATTAGTATCTAACTTCTGAGTATGTTGACTTAGATGTTATTGTCTCACAACTTGCCAATAATCTCTTTAGAATGATATATTATAGACATTGGATATTTTTATTTAATTTGTGAAGATGTGATTCAATATTAATGATGCAGATTGATGGAAGTGTGATAGTGTTAGGTTGAAATGTGGAAGTGGATTTTAAGTGCCTACAATACAATAACATGATTTGGATGCTTTCTTACGTTACGAGTCTTATGTAGGAAGATATGTAGTACCTTGTAGGAAATAAAATTGACATGTAAACTTCTTCATGATTTGGTAGGATCACTTTGCAATGGGTAGTTGGTAAAGTAATTTTGCTTTGTTGTCTCTAAAGTTATGATTTTCATTTAGGAAACTAAGCGACCAAAACAATTAAGCCTCCAACACATTGCTAATAGGGAACATGGGTAAAAAGGTAATTAAGGAAGAAGAACAATATCAAAAAAATATACAGATATTGGTTGAGAGGTCAGTAATATTCTAAATGAATTCGTTATGATTTTCGTTTAGGAGACTAAGCGACCAAAACAATTAAGCCTCCAACACATTGCTAATAGGGAATATGAGTAAAAAGGTAAGGATGAAGAAGAGCAATATAAAAAAAATAGACAGATATTGGTGGAGAGCTCAATAATATTCTAGATGAATTGTTAAACTTCGAGAAGCCAGGGCTAATAATGTTGGATCCAAGAAGGAAGAAAGCTTAAACTTAAATGGGACGTTCGAGAAAATGGCAAGAGACTTTGTAGGAGCTCTAGTATTAGTGCTTTGGATGGAATTTCATTTGAGCACAATGTCTAGACTGTAGATTCTATGCCAAATCATAAAAAGGGAGACAATCACTTAAAATAGTGTTGAGTATAAGAATTGCTCTGATACCATGTAAGAATTTTCCAATAGCAACAACACCCCAAGATCTAGAGGCCAATGAATAGCACAATAACAAGAGAGACACGATAGACAAGAATAAACTCTATTCTCCTCAATATGCAATAATTGAAGTGCAATAGATAACGAATGAATTAATTGAATTCAATAGATATACAATGTAGAAGTGCTTGCTTATATAGGCAAGGCAATAAGAGACCATGATAAGGAGGAGATAAGCTATCATCCATAAAGGGTGGAATCACATGTCCACCAAAGGTGGATCATCCTCCATTTTGCAGTGAAGTATGTGCTACACGTGGAGGATGATAAAGTGATAAGTGCACTAAAGGTGGAGACAACACATAAAGTGGAATGTGATAACTATCACCACCTAAAGTGGCATTTCTCCTACACCATGTGCAAATCAAGGTGCAAACTCCTACATGTCTCATATGCAATACATGTCTCATATGCAAACTACTGTGTACACATTATCCTAAGTAAGCTTAAGTAAAGTGTAATTAAGAATATTTAATTACACCAACACCCCTCCTTAAGTGCAACTTAGGGGAATGCACTTAAACTTAATGCAACATGGGTCCCAACTACCAAGCCATGTTAGGTACCCATGTTCAATAAGCAATGCAATGCAATAAATCTCTTATAAAGCGGAGAAAGGGAGAAAACCTCATAGGACAAAACTCCCCTCAAAAAAGAGGGATGAAAACAAACAAGATGCATGGATGGAGGACTGAAGACCCCTCAAGGACTACATACATCATGAATATACAATCAAGTATCCATCCATAGGAAGGAAAGGAGGAGATATGATATCCTCTCCATAATGAACAATCTCCTACAAAAATGGTGAGTGCTTTTAGACAAAACATAGTCCAATGCCTACAAACAACATTTCTCCTTTTCAGAAGAAGATAGACCAAGTACAAATGCATGAATGCTTCCCATTCTGGATATGGATTAGGAAGCAGAATCCAAATGTAGTATGATGATGTCGTCTCTAAAATCCGCTCATGTTTTGCCATGTCCTTGGATGATGAAGATGCCACGAACCAATCAAGAACATACCCAATCATAGTAGGTGACAAACAAGGAACCAATGGAAAGTGATTGTGAACAAGCTCCAAAGACAAAGATGAAACAACAACAATGTTGCCACAACTATCATCAAATATAAGTGATGCCTCTAAAAACTGAAAGAGAGACTCCACCACATAATACGATCAACCTAAACCAAGCAATGTGACATATCAAGTGAAGAAGGAAACTCATGAATGTCAATCTCCAAAGATGGTGAAGAAGATTCTCCAACTGTAATGAAGCTCTCATCAAATAGAAGAGAAATCCCCCCAAGTATGTCTCCCAAATCTGAAACGTGAGACTCCATAAACAAGGAACCAATGTTTGGCAAATAGGAATCCCAATTGGGAAGACAAACAGATATCTCTTGCAATGACTCTCTATAATCACCAACAAGAGATGAATGCGTGATCTCAACTAGAGAAGGAGTTGCAGGTGGAGTCTTTGGATCATCATAACTCTCTGGATCGTAAATCCAACTAGATATCAGCTATAAGGTATCATCATCAAATGAAATATTGTCTAAATCAAGTGGAATGTGACAATCTGCAACTGGATCATCTGGGAATGGAGGAACATGTGGATCTCCAAAATGCTCCCAATTAGTTGTCCAAATTGTGCGTGGGCACTCAATACCTCTGATCTTGGGGTGGATTTCATATAAGAGAAATGAATTGATGCTATTAGCAATTGCTAATTTGATACGAAGATTCCTATCTCCCCAAATTGTTTGATTCCACCATGACTTTGGCTCAAGAATGAGTCCATAAAGATGAGGCAAGAGATTAAGCCATCTACAATGTGTGATGATTCCTTTGCCCATGACTCATAATTACCCCCTTTCAGAGTTACTACATCAGGATGTGTCGCATATCCCATGATTACATCAATGATACACTTCACACATTACAAAATGAGATCAACAAATGATTATCCCGCCACAATGCACTTTGCAAAATAAGGCAAAGTTAACTTCTAATTTCAATGATTACAACTGCCTTGATAAGGCCAAATCAGACTCAAAACAAGATTGCTAAAGATCCAGCTGAAATCCTAGCATTACAATGATCATAAATGGCCAAAAAAGGCCAAAAATTGAAAGTGATATTTTTGCCCACAATGGCTACAAAATGATAGTAGATCTGAAAAGTAGACAAAAAATTATGCACTTAAAAAAACGCCACTTGAAAATGTGGCTGTATGAGCCTGAACAGAGCCGCTGAAGTTGCAAAAATGAGGATTGCCCAACTACAGTTGTGAAAAATTTAATTTTCTGAAAAATCTGTATATCCAAATAAAAATCAGCCGCACCTTTGTGTAGAGCACGAGAAGCTACCCCAAATAAAAAAATGCACCGAAAAAGGAGTTGATATGACCAATTTATCAGCGTTTGAAAATCAATATCACAAACTAAATTGCCATCTGTGAATGGGGTGCAAAAACATATATCCCACATGTGTTAGGATGTGATAAAATTAGCTCTTTAAATAGAAATGCACACAAAAAATAATTTGAAGTGTATAAAAGAGGTATGCAATATATAAGACAAACTAGTTTAGACTATCATAGTGCTGATGACATTGTCACTCTGTTCTGGGTGGCCTTGCCACGTGGCGGTTTTGCTGATGTGACAATAGTCTAACCTTCTATCATGATGGATATCATATGGTTGATGTCTAAGCAGATCATGATAGATTATATCTTGCATGGTGGATTAATTTCCTTAAACATACCATGAATATAATGTTCCTATGGTAAGTATTATTGAGGATACATGTGCACAGACCTTATGGGCATTTTGACTACTTGGTGAATATCATGCGACTTGATATTTTGAGGCCATTACTCCTGATATCATGAGATGATATCTAATGGTGAATATCTTATGATCAAAGATATTCTTAAGCATGCCATTCTTGATATTACGCTGAGCTAATATCATATCCTGTGTTTATCCTCCCTAGCTAAGAGGGAGTGTTGATGTTTTGTAGCTTCTGTCGGATAAATCTTATGAGACTATTGAAATTTTTTTTTTTTATTATGTGAGATATAATATATATAGATATATGTCTAAAATACTATTAGGAGAAATTAATATAATAATGATTCAAAGATATTATATGTGTATATATATCTATATTTATGTAGTTACATAATCAATTGTCATTATATCAATCACATAATAATGAATACACATGTCCCTTCACATGTCCCATAAAGGGACATGTCTCTCCTTGCCTCATCCTCAATATAAATGCAAGAGAGATCACTGCATTTGGAAAACACAAAAAATATAGAGTGCTATTACATTTGCAGCGATTCCAAACTTTAACAAGCCCACTAAGAATCTCCTCATTTGCCTTGAAATCATGGCGGAAATGGTATGCTGGATTGAGGTAATAAGCGACTGCATGGATGGGCTTGTGAAGCTGGAGGTGCCATCTCCTATCAATTATCGCCCAAATGGGACAATATTTATGCTCATCTCCTGCATATACAGATCTAATGGTCTCCTTGGCCCTATCCATGGCCTCATGTATGTAGGCCATAGAGGGCTTTTCCCCATCAACAACTTGTAGGAGAACTACCAGGGGCTCAATGATCTGCAAGTATTGTTAAACATTGATAGTTAAGTATACATGACAATAAGCAAAATTGCAAAGTTGCAAACAAAAGAAAAATATGCATATAAATTAAATGTAAATACTAAATATTAAACTTTTATGCTAAAACATAATGTAGATTCTAGAATTTATAAAAAAACTACCTGCACATTCTTTGCACAAGGGGTCCAAAAACCTGCCTCATAAAAAATGCAATCTCCCACATGGATCCCGGCAGTGGTCGTAGCAGAGGATGAGGAAATCCACTCACCAACAAACATGCACCTCAAAGTTGCCTTTAATTGCATAAATGATTTAAATGTGATAAAATTTGAGGCGGATCTTGTGATACCAGGGCGAGCCAACTCCTTCTACCTCGTATATTGCCTCATTATACTAAGGACCAATGCATGATTGTAGATAAATTTGCAGATGTTTTTGGCCCTATCAACACATGTTTTGAGCCATTCAAGCTTGCCAATATCCTCCAATATGAAGTCAAGGCAATGGGTACACATGGAGACCAAATTTTTTTCGGGTGCCTCTCCATCAAAAGTCTACTTGGAGCAACATAACTTGCTGCATTGTTCGTCACCACTTGAACCACATTTTCTTCCGCCACCTCATGTATGACTTCCTCAATAGCCTCACATTAGTATGTGGCATTTTTGACATGTGAGGAAGCATTAATAGACTTCAAAAACATGGTGGATTTTGAAAATAAAGCAAAATAATGATCAATCAATAAATCATAAATTATAAAATTAAAATATTAATCACTAAATCAAATTTTAAATATTAAATGCATTTAGGGAAGTAGAGGGATCAATCACCTCCACAGGGAACAAGAAAATTTAGGAGTGTCCTATTCCTCCTATTGGTCCAACGATCTGTCATGATGGTGCAACCCTTTTTGCTCCAAGGCACTCATTGGTCCTCTAAATCAACTTTGATATCTTCAACCTCTAACAAAAGGGGGCCAATTAACTCAGCATCAGTAGAGGCTTTTATCCCCTCCCCACAAAATGGTTAAGGTATCTATCACTCCTTGCCAGTAAGGAGACTTGTCACAAATAGATTAAATAAGTATGTATAATAAAATTATAACAATTCATTAGACAAAGCAAAGTTCAAACTATAAATTTTAAATTTAAAACAATCAAATAAAAAAGAATTACCTGGCTGCAACAAATGAAATGTTGCAAAAGCACCAAAACTTGCAAATTGCTTTTTTTGCAGCATGCATCATGGACCTCCCTGTTCCAATGCATTTTCTCAAGTGAGGGTTGTGAACTAGGAGTAGTGCGTGGCACAAAAAAGTTGTCCAACCTAGATTTCTAAACTCTAGGAGCAAAGCTAATAGTGCCATTAGAAGGAGCAGAAGTAGAAGCACCTAGCATTAGCAGAAGCACTAGGACGAAATGGAGGCATGGCAGAATCCTCTCCAACACAACCTACGAATGTGGATGAATGAGAATCAATATTAGTTAACTCTTGCCTTTGCCTCTTCTTTGTTTCCTTTAATTCTTCAAATGTTTCTAGTTGCACATAACATGCACGAACGACCTCAGGAGGTGCTAATTTACATGACTCACTATCATGGCCACGTATCCGGCAATATGGTATTTGAATATATTGATGCCATCATGATTAATTTCTTTGCAAAATTTACATTTCACTTGCAATGTTCTACAACCGGTGCTTGGAAGGCCAAACAAAAGAGAAGTGAAGGATGTCTTTGGTATATTGCCAAGACGCATCGCTTTGACCTCCTTTCTTAGGCTTAGGTTTAGGTGGAGGATTAGGAGTAGACATTGGGAAAAAATATTGTTTTCAAAACGTCAAGGCTGCTGCAATAAGACAATTGTACAAAAAAATTACTTTTTGTGCATTGTGTTATATAAAATAATACAAAAAAATAGGTTGTCCAAAAAAAATGTAGGGGTTTTAAAACTTTTCAATTCTTGAATCTTGATTGTTTTCCTTTCAAATTCAAAGTCAAACTTCAAAGAAAGAAAAATCAGCAAACCCTACATTTTTTTTAGAAAAATTTGTAAATACATATTTACAATTTTTAGAAAAAAAAAATGTAGGGTTTGCTATTGTTCTTTCATTGAAGTATGAAATTTGGATTTGAAAGGAAAACATTCAACTTCAAGAATTGGAAAGTTAAAAAAAAAACAATAAAGATTGTTTATTAGAAAATACAAAAAAATAAATCCATAAAATTTAACACTTACCTCTTACAACAAATTGGAAATGAGATGAGATCTTTTTGCAATTGCTGGTATGGATTCTTTGATGCTCCAAAAGCAAGTATTACGCTGTCCCAATGTGATTTTTGAAGATTTTTAGCTCTTCCTCCCTGCTGGTTGCACTTCTATGGACTCTTATTTTTCTTCTAATCTCACACTTCTCTTTTCTTCTCAATACAATGAAATGAAATGTTTTTTAGGGCTGCAATGAAGAAATAGAACAAAATAAAGTAAGTAAAAACTTTGAGTTTTTATGACTTTTTTTTGCAAAACAATACAAGTCTGCTGGCCGACTCCCGTCATCAGTACTCGGCGAGTCACATCTCAGACTCGGCTGAGCCCGAGTCTGAGTCCTTGTGATTCGTCCAGGTCTACCCGACTCGTGACTCTCCGAGTCATGGCGAGTTTGGGAATTCTGATTTAAGGTATAGATTCTTTATATTATGTAAATGTCTAATGACTGAGCACATTTGCTCCTATTTTGGTACATACATAAATTTCTTTGGTATCTGACCTCGGAGACCTTCTTATGGTTCATTTCTTTGATTAGATATCTGATATAAATTCTATGGAGTATCTTGCAATTCTTATTTATTCTACGTGGGTAAGCTACAGTCCCAAAACTTTGGTGTTAGGGTTTTCAAACTGGTGTGATACAAGGATTCAAAATGCTTCATCGCCGATCTGATGGTCTGAGAATAGAGCTAAAGTTTTTGTCACTTAAATTGCAAGAGGTATATACCATTCACAAAATTAAGGTTTTAAATTAGTAAGTCTCACGTTAAAACAATCTGAACTCCGAAATAGGAGGAAGAATTGATTAAGATTTTTTATCACTAAAAGAGGGAGTTTCAGAAGCACGTATCTGATCATATTAGAAGCCATACCCGTAGTTTTATGAAATTTTCTTGTCTCATAAAGGGTTGTTTGTTAGTAAGTACTGCCTCAACTTTTTTTTTTCAGTCCTGTGATAACCTAGGAATGACCCTTAAAGAACCATTATTTTAGACTTTGTGCCTAGTGCTCTCTAGGGTAATAGAAGCAAAGAAACTTTTAAGAGATGCATTTTCAGATTATTATTCTGTTCATCAAAGTATGGCTTTATCTTTGGTTATATCCCTGAAAATACTCATGTGAGTGTACAGGGATTATTAATCTTGGTTCTGTTTAATCTGTAACTTTCACTTCTATATAGCTGATAATGCTATCTTGTTGAATTTGAATGCAGTCGAGACAGTTCTTTAATGGCAGTTTCATTATCCACAAATGTGATCAAGCTTTATTCTCCAATGACTAGCCAATACTTGGGAGATATTATTGGACATGAGGGTACAATAAGTGAAATTTCATTTTCAGATGTGAACTCTCCACAACTGTTGCATTCTTGCTCTGTTGATGGTACTATCAGGGCATGGGATACAAGAAACCGGCAACAGGTTAGTTAACAGGTATATGCATATGGTTTCAGTTCCATGCTTTTGTGAAAGGCTAAGTGCTGGTTGCTTTCACCGGTTTACAATATTTATGCTTGTGCATTGAGCCACACTTCAAAATAGTTATCATTTTGACACTAAAAATGAACTGACTATATTTAAGGAGACTTGCTTTCAAATCTTTGAGCTTTGAATGACCATATGTTCCTTTGGAAGCTCTTCTATACTTTCTGCCATCTTGAAATAATGGGAAAGTATTAGGTGATATGTGGACCAGTCCAATGCCTGCTGGGGACAAGACCTTGGTCAAAATGAGATAATTTCTGTATTCCTGGTGAAATAGTCTTTTGCTTCTCTCTGTATGTGAAGGTATATTTGCAGACTCTGCTCCTGGCTTTGGTGGCTATCACCAACAAAAACTAGCTGTTATATTTTAAATTTTAAATAAAAAACACTTATAAATATTTATTATTATTTTGCTATAAAAGTAATTTTTTTCATTAAATAAGTAGCCTTTATGTTTTAGTTATTAAATAAAAACAATTATTAATATTTATTATTTTATAAATTATTATTTTTTATTATAAAAGTAAAGGTTTTATTAAATATTTATTCACAGAAATATGTTACAGATGTTTCTTGCAGATCTGAAAACCCTTACGACAGTAATATTTGAATTATGACAAATTTATGATTAGAATAGACTCATGTATTTAAAAATAAGCAGTTGAAGTGTAGAGATAATTTCAGAATTGAATTGTAAATAAATAGGGAGAAGGATAATATAACAAAGTTTGTGGGGGGAAGTACTTAAAAAGTTAGAGTTTGTTCTAGTTTGGAAGCCATTGGCGGCTCCAAAGCCCTCCTAACAAATCAGTACCATAAAATAACCATTTAGGAGATTCTTTCTTGGTTGTCAATTTGAATATCACATTTAGCAGGCTTCTTGAGATTGGAGTGTCTTTGTGTACTGTTGAAAAACCATTTCACCAATTTCCCTTACCATGCTTGGCTTGTACTTGGTTTGGATTTGGGGCCAATCATTTGTGGAGCCAAATAGGGTGTGGGAAAGATATGATGGCTTCATCCTGGACAACCCTAGGAAGAACTTGAAGGAATCCGATTGAACCTTACATGGACCCTTGTGCAAAAATTGCTTATAATTTATTTATTTATTAAATTATTTTTGTACTTTGACTACAACTATATAACAACATATTTGTGGTAAGCATGCAAAAACAATCTCTAGAAATTATTGTTTGAAGATGATGTTGCTGTTCCATTTGTCCATAACTATTCATTCTTAAGTCTGCTGTTGCGTGGTAGGCGCCCTTTTGTAATGTCGCTTTCTTTTACATAAGATTACAATAATAATAAATAGTAGTAAATTAGAATATAAAAATAAAATACAATATAATTATAAAATATATAGTTACAGTCTAATTAAAAGTCAAGGGGGATATGAAAAATTACAACCATTGAAGGAAAATGACATAAAAGAGACATCAAACAAGGAGAAGAAAGCATCATTGGAAGAATAAATTTTATAGTTGGTTATCATTCCTTGTAAAGTTACAAGTATGAATCAATATTTTAATAGCCTGATGACGAAAACCCTCTAGGACTCAAATTGAATTCCAGAAACCCTTAATTTCTCTTGTCAAGCTAGTGGACAAAAACCCCTGACTTAGGCAGGAATTAGAAACATTTCAAAGACTTTATACAAAGGGATACAACTGCAAATATGGAATAAAAATTGCAGCAGAGGCTGAAGGATAAGTTTATATTTTTAGACATACATTATAAGCTTTAAATCCAATATATACGATAGAAATCATAATTTTTAGGATAAGTTTATATTTATAATTAACTATGCAATCATTATTGTGAATTAGGGTTATTTATTTTAGGAAAAATAAGGAATTTAAAAATGGGACATTACCAATGGCATCAAAGCTGTGATCTTGCCAGCCTACAGGGTAAAGCTAACATGTTGGATGCATTTCAGTCATAGAGACTTGAAGTCGAAAAGGAAGATAGAGATGAAAGGTTCTATAGAGGCCCAATACAATATTTTCAACTAAGATTCTTACAAAAATAAGAGGACATAGATTTTGTTCAAGAGTACTTGGAGGCACTTGGGAACCATTATCTTGACAAACGAGGCCTATATGAATACATAAGGAAAATGGCTGAGGAGGAGATTAAGCAAAATGAACCTAAAGAATCAATTCTGGTGTCACAGGACTCGCAGAGTCCTGGCAGGACTCGGCGAGTCCCGAGCCGAGTCCGGCCTGCCGAGCGCAGGTGGCTCTGGACTCGGACTCTGCCGAGTCCAGGCGAGTCCATTCGGACTCGCAGAGTCCTTGGACTCGCTGGACTCGGCGAGTCCCGAGCCTTGGAC
>MU223350.1:769596-792352 GCA_018584345.1 Thuja plicata | reverse complement strand
TATGAGCCTAGTTTTACTTTTGTTATATGTTTTGAACTTTTGATTCCATGGATTTCATATTCCATGAATATTGTAGACATTTGACAGTGAAACTATTTATATTTCAGTTTCTAGTGTGTTATTTAGTTTAACAGCTTATAACTTTATACTTTCGCGATCTATGTAAAGTTGAAAACTTGTATATGTGTGCAAAGTAGCTTCTATTTATCTCAATTATTGTGTATTTGATGTTAATTGACTAAATGATGAATGAAAAATGCTTTAAATCCTTAAAAATCTTTGAATTTCTTGGGTTTTTCAATTTGCCGAGTCCTTGCCGAGTCCGGCCGCCAAGGCCGAGTCCGAGGCCGATCCGGCCTTGCCGAGTCCGAGGCGAGTCCGAGGCTTGTGACTATGAAATTTCTGATAGAAGAAACAAAGTCCAAATTGGAATGAGAATCACAAGAAGCTGGTAAACCGAAAGGAGTAGAACTAGAGCTACAAGAAAATGAATAGACCAATGAACAAGAACAAGAGGAACCTAAAAAACAAGTTGAAGATAAAGAGTCTTTGGTAGGAGAAGATATTTTATTGGTTTCATATTTATATTTATTGGAGAAAATACATATGAATGAAGGGAATACAGGAAGGGTTCTTCTTGTTTGGATGGAAGAGTTCAAGTTAAAGGAACATGCACTAAATCACGCACTATCTTTCAAACTTCCACATGGTTAAGTCATTGATTGATTTTCAAAAGAGCATTGAGGATGAATTTGCATTTTAGGACATTTCTGTTAGCCCAAATTTGGAAGTTTTGGGTCACAAAAATGAAGGTGTTGAGGACATCTCAACAAAATCTTTTTGGACAAATGAGGAAGTAAACGTATTAGAGCCACAAGCTAAAGAAAAGGTTTCAGTTGTTACTATCGTTGGTTTTGGGTATGCGAGAGTTGCTAGATCAGTAACAAACAATAAGCAATCTGTGAATGTTAACACTGACCGGGAATTAAAAATGATTGATTTAGAAGACAATAGTTTAGAATTAGGCCAATATGAATGTTCTAAATAGGAAACTGATTTCCAATTTGATAATAGAAATAATTTTCAAATTTTCACTGGGTTGTAGATAACCCACTTTTTGAAATGGATATAGAGAGAATTGTATATTGGGATAACCTGCTCTTTGAACTGATGGCCGGAAACATATCTTGGTTCAAGTTCTGGAACTTGTGATAGTATCATAGTAGCACATCTTATGTTGAATGATGAAATGGATTTTCATAAAGAACAACTCTCAAGAGTGCTATGAGTTGCAGGTAGAGAACAATTAGCTGTTAGGTATGTTTCAACAAGTTTTGCAAGGCAAAATGAATCATCAAGAACAACTATTTGAAGACAAGAAAGGCAAAGTTGCTCAGCAAGACTTAGTAACACAAGCAATTAACAAACTACACTACATTAGATAGATTCATGATATTTCCAAGATTAATATGGAATGCTTGTCTCTCCAAGAAAGACTCAGTCAAGTGACGGAGAATTCTAAGAGTATCGTAGTATGTGATTGCTCGAGGACAAATAATCTTCTGAAGGGTTGAATGTAATGTCCCCCCTTTTTAAATGAGATTACAATAAAAAATAATAATAATATAATTATAAAATATAAAATATAAAATTTGATTTAATCAAAAGTCAAGGGGCATGTGATGAATCACAACCATTGAAGGAATACACACACACGCACAAACATAGATATAAGGGACACCAAATAAGGAGAAACATGCATCATTAGAAGAATACATTTTCTATTTATTTATCACTCCATTTAGAGTTTGAATCAATATTCTAACAGCCTGAGGACAAAAACCTTCTAGGACTGAAATTGAAGGATGAAAATTCTTAATTTCTCTTGTCAAGTTAGTGGATGAAAGCCCTTGACTTGGGCAAAGGTTAGAAACATTTCAAAGACTTCATACAAAGGGAGACAGCTGCAAATTTGAAAGAAGAATTACAGCAGGGGCTAAAGGATAAGTTTTATATATTAAGAATTTAAGAGATACATTATAAGCTTCAAATCTGAATTATATAAATGAAGTTATAATTTTTAGGATAAATTTATATTTATAATTTACTATATAATCATTATTGTGAGTTGGGTTATTTATTTTAGGAAATATAAGGAATTTTAAAATGGGACATTACAGCTTTCGCAGTTGAGCAAAGTACTTATATACAATGGAGGTTGTCTGTTGTCATCCTCCATACTCCATCATCCGTTGTTGGGAGAGTTTTTCCTTCCCAATGCCACATTTTTGAGCAATCTTTGTCTAGCTGGAATATAAAAATAATGAAAGCCTATCATTCAATCTTTCTTTCTTCAATCAATAATAAAAACCTATAATTAAATTAACTGTGAAGATATAAATCAATAGAGGACTCTATTACTAAATTGTGAAGGGTTTATTGTGTCTGACTATTATTAAATAGAAAAGACTTTTAGGGTTCGCCATTTAAATTTTAAACATAGACACTTAGAGGATATAATGGAAAATTGGGTTTGAATAAAGGCAAATTGTGTGTATATTTGCTATTTTATGTTTTTTATACAGATAAACCCAAATACAAATCGAGCCCCAACTAGTTTTTTGGCCATATCCATGTGTTGAATCTGTCCACCCTAACCCAAACTGGTAACTTAGTTTCATCATATCGTGCATCTTGTTAGTTGTAGGCTCTTTTATTTTTTCTTCACGTGAAAACACTAAACAATTAACACTTAATATGTCATATTGCTATTATTTCTTCTGAGCAGAGAAGATTTGTAGAAGAATTTGGTGCCATAATCCTAATGATTTAAGGAGTTTGGATTTATGCATCTAATTTTTCTCTTTACTTCTAGGATTCTTTTTGTTTCATCGCAAGCTTTGTATTTTTTGTTTTCTTAGATGCTTAGAGTAGCTGTATTGGCCAGGAAATGGCCATGGGATGGGTGGTCTCATCAACAAATAAATGATGATTTGACAACATGCAATAAGATAACTATCAAACCTGTTTTTCTATCCTCTTCAGAATCAAAGTGGCCTTTAAACGTTAATTAGGCTTGTAGCAAGAGATGATTGTATCACAAAATATACCTATTCTCAATATGAAGCTATCTGGCTTAAATTGATGGTATCATTATTTTGATAATAGAGCGTGTTATATTGTATATGTTTTTTTGTACATGCAAAACTATGTTATGCTGATGTATCTCATTGCTTTGAAAATTGTCTTCTTGAGTCAGTTCTCTTATGCCGCTGTTGGGTTGCTTAAATGATGACATCATTCCTTCAGTCAAACATCAGAATTTCTTGTCTTGTGGGACTGTTATTGAAAAGGATGCATGTTATATTATATTAAAAAACAGGCAAAGCATTTGGATAATCATTTATGTATTGTATTGTTAAACAATAACAGCATAAATGTCTGATTCTCCACATCAGATTTTTAAGACACTTTGACAATTTAACTGATTTAAGTCTAATATTATGTTGCAGGTTTCTATTCTTAGGGGTAATTCCTCATCTGACGAAATGTTTAGCTTAAACATTGGTGGGCCTACTGGTGATCTTGTTGCTGCTGGTTCCAAAGCCAAGGTTTTGTTGTCTGTATGATATATCTTTTGATTTGTTAGGTTATTTTATTTTAATTGAATTTTAAATTAGAATTAGCTTCTTTCTATTTGTTTTTTAATCTTATCACGTTGTACTTTTGAATGATAATATTTACTTTGAAGTGCATAAACACATTTTTTTTGTTCCCTTTTTTAGAGAAGTTATTCACTACATATTGAAATTTCCTTTTATTGCAATGCTGCTGGTTCTAAAACTAAGGTTTCGGAGTGTATATTATATTTCTTTTGATTTGTTAGGTTATTTTACCTATAATTGAATTTTAAAGTATTATTAGGTTCTTTCTATTTTTTTCCACCTTATCTTGTTGTGCCTTTGAATGATAGTTTTACTCCGAAGTGCAGAGACATCTTGTTCCATATTTGGTGAAGTGATTCACTACATATTGAAATTTCTTGTTGTGGCCATACTGCTTATGCACCAAACTTTTAATATTGAATATTCTTAGGCCTTACATGTTCCTCTGAATATTTTTGTCTCGGATTCGGACTCGGCGTCCGGACTCAGCAAAAACTCGGCAAATTGAAAAACCCAAGAAATTCAAAGATTTTTAAGGATTGAATTTTTTTTTCATGCTTCATTTAGTCAATTAACATCAAAGACACAATAATTGAGATAAATAAAAGCTACTTTGCACACATACACAAGTTTACATTGATCATATAATTATAAATGCGAATTTCTGAAGGGAATAAGTTAAACTAAATAACACATTAGAAATATAAATAGTGTCACGGTCAAATGTCTACAATATTCATGGAATATGAAATCCATGGAATCAAAAGTTCAAAACATATATCAAAATAAAAGCTAGAGCCTAGAAGACTAAGGCTCAGAGTAGCTTATATCTTCCTACGTGTATGCCTAAGATAGGTCATGGAAGATTTTGCAACCATCATCTCTCCCCGTGTCTGAGGCTCAACCTCAGTGGCAGCCTCATCCTCATCTTCCTCATCATCCTCATCATCCTTAGATCCCTCACTCTCAGCCTCAGGGTCCTCCATTGAGTCTTCTCGTGCTCTAGCCTCCTCCACCATCGCTACTACCTCTGCCTCTCAATCCACTTGATCAACCCATTCCAAGTGTTCATCACTGAAGACAGGATCATCAATCTCAGTCTTCCACTCTGCGTATGGATCAACCTCGTCTAAAATGATAGGAGATGTGTTGGTGCCCAAGATCTGTCTGTGACAGAGGCGAAGGTTGTAATGAACAAACACAAGATCATTCACCCTTTTCACTGCCAACTTGTTGCACTTCTTCAAGTGTATATGCTCGAACATACTCCAGTTGCATTCGCATCTTGAAGCACTACATGGCCGGTTCAAGATACGAACTGCAATCCTCTGTAGATTTGGCACCGAAGTACCAAACATCTCTCACCATGCATCTGAAACAAAAAAATTTAAAAATCAATTCTATAACTTTGACTTTATCGATGTAAAAGGGTAATAGAATTAGAAATTAGAAATTAGAATCATAGATTTTTACTTGGCATCAGTAGTGTCCGATTTTTCTTGCACAAATCTTGTGAGAAAAAAGTCTCCTTTGGATTCCGATACATTTCTATCTCACGGACTACATTTGTTTCAACTGTTGAATTAGTTGACATTCTCTCTACAACATCATAGAGCCCACTCCACACCTCATCATTGGCCTTGAAACCTGGGCTAAATTGGAATGCCGGATTAAGATAGTGGGAGCTGCATGTATAGGCCTGTGAAGCATCTTGTGCTATCGTCGATCAATGACATCCCATATGGGACCATATTTAGCCCAATTCCTTGTATAAAAAGATCTAATGACCTCTTTCACTCTATCCATGCCCTCATAAATGTATCTCATTGCGGGCTTCTCTCCATCAACAATTCGTAGGAGAACAATAAGAGGCTCTATGAACTGCAATCATTGTGAAAGTTGAAACATTAAGCTTTAAGTTTTAAGTTTTACTTTTAAAAATGAACAATGAACATAAACAAGTGTAAACAAAAGTGATGAAATGAAATGGAATTGAAAATGAGGACAAAAAGGAAAATTACTTGCACAATCTCCTTGGCTGGTTGCCAAAAGCCACTCATCAAAAACCCAATCATCCATCTCAATCCTTGCATTGCTCTTCGCATAGGATGATGAGGTCCACTCCTCACTTACAAACATGCATTTCAGATCGACCTTGGACAGAAGCAAGGATTGCAACGTGATAAAATTTGTTGCAAATCAGGTGACCTGTGGACGAGCCAACTCTTTTTTATTTGTGAAATTCCTCATAAGGTTGAGGACCCAAGTATGGTTATATATGAATTTACAAATACTCCTTCCGTGTTCTACACATGTTTTTATCCAGGGGAGTTTGGCAAGATCCTCCAATGTGAGGTCAATACAATGAGCAGCACAAGGGGTCCAAAACAAGGTGTGGTGCCTCTGTAAGAAGTTTACCTGCAGTAACATAATTTGCTGCATTATCTGTGACTACCTGTACCATATTCTCCTCACCCACCTCCTTCAACACCTCCTCCAGTACCTCACAAAGATACTCGACATTTTTTGTTTTCACTAAAGCATCAATTGATTTCAGAAACACTGTGGCACTTGAGAAAAAAAAAGCAATTTAGTACGATCATAATTTAAAAACTTAATCACTAAATCAATAGTTTACTACTAGTAAGTACAAGTTCTACAATTACTTGATGAGGAGACAAGAAAATTCAGTAGTGTTCTACTTTTTCTGTCGGTCATGGTGCAACACTTCCTCCTCCATACCTCACGCTGCTCATCAATTGCAAATTTTACATCAGCCACCTTTCGGACCACAGATAGTAACATCTATCACAATTTGCCAATAAGGAGACCTAAAACAAATTAAATAAACAAAATAAGTATACTATTAAGTTTTACTTTCAACTTTAAAAATTAATATAATCAATGTGGCATATTCTTGAGTCTTGAAAGCAAGAAAATCAAGACATAGAAATTAAAATAATAACAAGTACCTTGCTGCATTAAATGGAAGGTTGTTGTAGAACTAAAAATCTCCAAGTGCCATTTTCCTAGCCTCATGCTTCTCCTTATTCCAACGCATGCTCTCAAGCGATGGTTGGGCACCCGGAGGCGTGCATGGAACAAAAATGGAATCTAGTGCGTATTTCTTCTTACGAATCCGAGGCCCAATGGTCACACTCACAGTACCACTACTAGATGGAGGTAATGGAGAATGAGGACTTGAAGAGGCCTCTCGACTTGAGTTTGCCATTTCTTCTTGTTGCTTCTTTTTTAATTTTTTTTTCTCTTCATATTCCTTTGATGAGCTTGTATTTCACGTATAACATCCTAGGGTGCTCCTTTGCATGGTCTAGCATCATGCCTTGATATATGTGCACGCTGATATTTCAATCTGTTAATACCACCCCCACTATATTTAGCACCAATGCCAAATATAACTACTTTTTTTGGTCTGGGGATGGCATTGTTTCCAAGCCTTATCCCTTCCTACGCTAATAGGGTCTGCATTTGGGTTAAATGGAGGCCTAGATGAACTACCCACAGGCTGAGACATTATGCTGCTGCTGCAGTATATCATAAATAAAAAAAATAAGCATCTACAATAAAGAAAATCAAAGTTCAAACACTAGGGTTACTTTTCAAGTTTTTCATCAACATAAAATGGAACAAATCTAAAACAAATGTAAACAATATGGAAATATGAACGTAAAAAATTCAGAAAACAAAACAAAAAATGTAACTCACCTCTTCAAATTTGCTCCAAAAATGAAGAAATGCACCTCAAATTTGTAGAGGCCTCCTCCAAATGCTTCTTTTAGCCCCTCTCAATGTGTGAATGCAAGCTACAAACTTGCACAAATAATCAACAATCAATATATGAGAGCTAATCAATTTCCTGATCTGTTTTTGAAAACCCCAATGTTCTTCTCTCAAGCCTTTTTTCTCTGTTCTTTGTGTTTGCAAATGATGGAATAACCTTTTTAGGTCCTAGAGAAGGGAAATAAGAAAAAAATAATGAAAATAATTAAAAAATGTTTTTTTTTTAGAACTTTGTACACTATTGAGCTTGTGTATTGCCCACGTGTTCCTAATAATTCAGATCATTGGCAAGTCTTCAATAATGATCATCAAATTATCAACTTATTGGAAACAAAGGAGAACTTTGATGATTTGTATTTTGAGGGCAGCAGTTCACCCCCTCGGAAAACAATTCAGAGAGGGATCCTGAGATAGGCGGGAAATTCATTCAGCTCAAGGGTAATAAAATTACTCGAGGTTTGATCTCATTGGAGCAACTATTTGATAAACATGATCGCTACGTCAAGTCTCAAGAGGAGACTGGATCTAACTCAACCTTGGAGTTTGAAAAATACAATCTTGGTTCAACTGCTGATCCAAAGTTTGTAAACATTGGCAAGTCTTGTACACCGGAAGAAACAGATGGATTCATTCATCTCTTACGCATATACATGGATGTATTGGCCTATTCTTATGATGACCTTAAGTCATTCCGGCCCAATTTGGTACAACATGATATTCCTCTTAAATCAGGCGCTGCTCCATTCAGGCAGAAGCAACGATAGTACAACCCAAAGCTCTCTGGCACCATTCTGTCAGAAATCCAGAAGATGCTGGATGCCAGGATAATCTTTCCTATTCAACATTCTACATGGGTGGCCAACATTGTTCCAGTGCACAAGATGAAAGGTGAAATCCGCATTTATGTTGATTTTCGCAATTTGAATCAAGCATCATTGAAGGACAACTATTTGCTGTTGATCATGGATAATGTTCTGCAAACAATGACTAATTCTCAGATGCTGTCTATGCTGGATGGTTTTTCTGGTTATAGGTAGATTGAGGTCAGGGAGGATGATCAATTCAAGATAACGTTCACAACACCATGGGGTACGTTTGCTTACAACAGGATGCCCTTTAGATTGATAAACGCAGGCACCACTTTTCAGCGAGCTATGAACTTGGCATTTTATGACATCCGAGATGAGTTCATTGTAATTTATCTCGATGATCTCATTATTTTCTCAAAACAGTGGCAAGATCATCTTTATCATCTGCAACAGGTGCTAGAAAGATGTCACCGAAACGGAATTTCCGTCAATCCTAAGAAGTCTATTTTTGGGGTCACAAAAGGCAAGCTTCTTGGACACATCGTGTCTAAGGGATAAAGATTGATCCTGAACGAGTCACATCTATTCAAAGTCTTTCACTACCGACCAACAAGACTGTCATCCATTCATTCTTCGAAAAGGTCAATTTCCTGCGGAGATTTGTTCCAGACTTTGCAGAGAAGGCTCGTCATATCTCAGATGTGATGAAAGGGGCAGCAGTGTTTCGTTGGAGTGCTAAAGGAAAATATGCCTCTAAGGAGATCAAAGAAGCCATAGCACATGCGCTAGTGTTAGTTTGCCCAGACTACACGAAGGATTTTATCATGAAAAACTATGCTTCTGAGCACACTATGTCCGCTATTCTCATGTAGAAGAATGCTGAAGGCATTGAATCTCCTATCGCATTCACGAGTTGTCCACTCAAGTCACACGAGCTGAGGTATTTGCTAATGGAAAAGAACGCTTATGCAGTTGTCAAAGCGGTCAAATACTTCAGGTTCTACATCCTGAATTCACATTTTGCTCTTTTTCTGGATACAACTGTCAAGTCTATCTTGACGTAGCAAGAGTTCAGAATGAAAAGGGGTAACTGGAATGCCAAGATTCAGGAGTACGACATTGAGATTCGACATACCAAGCTAGTTCGTGGTAAAGGCTTATGTCGGCTCAAGGCTGAAAATGAACCTAATGAAGATCATCCTGAAGCTTTACCCAAGGTTTTGTTTGTCACTACGACTGACGAATGGTACTCCGACATTGCCTACTTTCTAACGTATGGTGAATGTCCAACACATTTGACTTACAAGGAAAGGAGTCTAAAGCTCAGAGCCGCACACTTTGTTCTTTGGGACAACGGTTTGTACAAATGAGCTATTGATGGTATGTTTTTACGTTGTGTTGATAAAGCACAAGTCAGATTGTTGGAATCATTTCATGATCTGGCTTGTTGTGGACACTTCTCAGCACCAGTTACAACTCACAAGATTGTATGAGCAAGGTACTACTGGCCGACTCTTTTCCAAGATGCATACAGTTGGCTGCGTTAATGTGATCATTGCCAGCAATTTGTTGGAAAGCAGAAGCTTGCATCATTACCCCTGAAGCAAATAGTGATTGAGGAGCCATTCCAAATGTGGGACTTGATGTCATTGGCGCAATAAATCCATCATCCAGTGCAAGACATACCTATGTCTTGATTGCTACAGATTACTTCACCAAGTGGGTGGAGGCAATTCCCGTGAAGCACGCAACTTGATTAGTGGTGTGCTCATTTTCAAAGGAGAATATTATTTCTCGCTTCGATGTACCCAACAAGATTGTGACAGACAATGCTGCGGCTTTCTCCTCATCAATGATCACACAGTTTTGTTTCAAACATAGTATTAAGCTGGTGGGTGAGAACCATAGATCTTGGTACAAAACATTGTTTGATGCTTTGTAGGCAGACATAATCACACCAAAAAGGGCTATTGGCATGTCACCATTTCAGCTTCTTTATGGTTTGAACGCATAAATTCCAGTAACTTTGGAGCTTCCTGCTCTTAAGTTGGCCAAGGTTGTTGAAGATGGAACCTTTGAGAGTTCCTTGGATAAAAGAATAATGTTTCTTCACCAGTTGGAGGAACAGAGAACACAAGTAGTGGATCGACTTGCAACACATCAACAAGTCAAGGTGCTCTTTGACAAAAAGGCCAAGCAAAGAGAATTCCAAGTTGGTGATCGCGTCCTACTCTGAGATAAAAGGCAAAAAATGAAGGGAATGCACGACAAGTTTTATTATCTTTGGCAAGGTCCGTTCACGATCCATCAAATAGAAAGAGAGAATAGTTTCCTGTTAGCCTACCAAGATGGAACTTCTTTTGCACTTCCATATAGTGCACACTATCTGAAGCATTATTTCGAATAATCTCCACATAAGTACTACTGTACATAATGTCCAAGTCTTTTGAGTCTTTTAGAGGTTTTAGGATTGAGTCTTTCTTTTTTCAATCGCTTGACTCTATAGCCCAATGGAGTAGATAAAGGCACTTAGAGATCTGGATTCTACATTCCTCTTTGTTTCTAAGGACAAACAAGGTACGTTCCCTAGTCGGAGTCAACTGTTGTCCGCAATTTTGTATTTGCAAAATTGGACAACCCTATGCAATTTTTCATGAATTCGTAGCTAAAACTCTCTAAGTTAGGCATTCTTAAGATGTTTTTCGAAGGCAATTTATTATACCTTTAATTGGTCTGTTTTTCATCCTACAGATGCCATTTTCAGAGATTTCCGTCGAGTTTTCCTTTGTTTTTCTTGCAAAATCGGGCTTTCCTTTCTTGACTGCAAGTACTCGATTTTTGGGAATCTCTTGTCTTTGTTTTCTTTTTCTTGATTGGATTGTTTGTTTTTAGTTTTCTTTTTGTCCGAGGTCTCTTACTTTTTGAATCCCGGTCATTTCGAGCTATTGCAGGCTTAATTCCGAGGTATATTCTAAGAGAAAATAAAGAATTAAGTTACCTGCAAGTGGGGTTTTAAAGCTCGACTACAAGTCATTGTTCTTTGTTTAAAAGCTTGCGATATGAAATTAAAAGTTCATCAAAAGCCTCTTAAGTCATAAATTGAGCTTTTTATGAGCCATTACAAGTTGTTTTTACTTGTAATGGAAGAGTTAAAGCCCGACTACAAACATTCATTCTAACTTAAAAACATTTTAATACTTGTAATGATGCCTCAAATGTCCGATGTTGCCTTCCTTTCATTGCAAATGAGTGTTTTTATGTGTTGTCGGGTTATAAAAGCCCGATCTCATTGACCTTCCTTTGTTTTTTATTATCTAACACTTGCAATGAGATGTTAGAAGCCCGATCATATGTAAGTGTGATATCTTTTATAAACAAATGCGTTTTAATAAATAATGCAGTCGGGCTTTTAAAGCCCGACTACGTTATTTATTTTCCTTATTAAAGACTTCGATGCTTGCAATAATACTCCTAAAGTCTGACACAAATGAAGGAGGCGTATTTGTGAGATGCGGTTTTACTTGCATACATGTTTTCGAACCCCGACTTATGCATTTGCAAGCGATTTTTGAAAGGAAAGAATCACTCCAAGCTGGGACGTTGTTTCTAAAGCCTGACCTAGGCTAGATTCAAGTCATTTACAATCTTGTATTGCTTTTTTTAAACCGCGTATTCCCCTATTGTCACCATTTTTTTGAAGAGATTGCAAGGAGACTTGCAATGCAAAAATGAAACCCCGATTTTGGTGTTTGAAAGTCTTTGAGCAACGATCATCAAGCATTTCGGTTTGCATTCATGGACATTTGTCAAAAGACTATCAATGACTGAAAATGCATTAATCATTGAGGGGATTTGGTCAAGTTTTTGTTGTCTATATAGCTACAATTTGAAGATCTTTCCCTAAATTCGAACCAGCAAGGATTTGGGATTTTCTTCAAGGTTCAAGATGTTAAATTATAGCTTCGATCTGATTGACTCATCAATATACATAATTATATTTGATAAGATTCAATATGCTTATGTTAGAATGAATTGACTTTAGTCGATTGCATATAATACATTTAATATGTATTGGATTGAATTTAAATATGGTTGATACCATATGTTACGATAACTATCATTGATAGTTATACGTAACTATTGCAAGTGAAATCGACCAGTCACTATCGATTATATAGTGGTGATTATATGTTACGATAACTATCGTAACACCTATATATTAAATGTGTTATGAGAACTATCGTATGATAGTTATACGTAACACACAACTACTGCCACGACTTATATGTATAAACAACGATTAACGAAAGGGCATGTCTATGTAAGACATGACCCTACGTGGCTTAAGCCACGTACGGTCATGTCTCTACATAGACATGACTCTTATATCATATATATACTATCGTATGTGGCTGTGGAATAATATCAATTACAGTGTGCATGCTATTACCACAACAACATACAAAATACAAATCTCTGCAATTATAATTCAGCAAATATATAAATACATATATATCTTCTTAAGATAATATTTGTTATAGCACAAATAAAGAACATTGAATTCTCTCTAATAAAGATCTCCATTCCTAACATGGTATTAGAGCCTCTCTAGAGAAGAATCAATATTTAAGTTAAATTCTGAATTATATCAGACTGGTTATTAAAATATAAGAGGAAAGTAATAATGGCCAACAACATTAAAGTGGAGGACAGACTTGAAGGCGCTACAAACTTCTTTTCATGGAAGATACAAATCTTAACATTGCTTCAAGAACTCGAGTTAGATTCCTATGTTGAGGAGGATCTAAAGATGCCTGAAGATGAACCTGATAAATCAACTTGGAAAAGGCGTAACAACAAAGCAAAGAAAATAATAATCGATGCTGTTAAAGACTATATTCTTCCCTCCATAGCAAGGTTAAAAACCACTTATGAAGTATTCAAAACCATTCAAGAGACATATGAGATCAATAATACAAGTAGATTACTTACACTCAAGCAACAACTCTTGAATTTAAAGATGAACAAAGGGGAAACCACCACGTCCTACTTCCTAAGAATTTCCGAATTAAAGGATCAACTCTCTACTATTGGAAACAATGTTGATATGGAGTTAACACTAATAGCTCTTAGAGGATTACCTATCTCATGGGAATCCTTTATTCAATGTATAACTGGACGTCCTTCTCTACCTAAATTCGATTAACTAAAAAATGATTGCACTCAAGAGGAATCTCGATTAATCTCAAGAGGGATCGGGCCAAACAAAGGAGGAGAGATCCAAGCACTACATACTCATTCAAATTTCAAAAGCAACAAAAGGAAGTTCAAACATAAGAAGGGAAACTATAGGAAGAATCACAAAACCAGAGAATTCTCCAAAGTACAGTGCTATAAATGTGATAAATTTGGACATACGCACAGGTTTTGTCCAGAAAGAAAGAAAATCCAAGCAGCAATAGCCGAAGTTAAAGAAGTAGAAGTATCTCTATTCTTCTTGGCCTTGTCAAGTGAAGTGAACTCAAACAAAAATAATTGGATAATCGATAGCGGAGCATCACGACATATAACTGGATTCAGAGATCAATTTGAAACCCTAGAAGAACATTCTGTTGTACTGTGACAGGGAGCGCACCTGGGGCGCTGCCCCAGGACCCCCATTTTTTTTTTTGAGGTACACTACAACTGTGAGTTTGGGGCATCAAAGCAGTCGAGGTAAGCATTGGGTTTGTTTCCTATGGTGAGGGAAGTTTGAAGCCAAGCATTGGAAGGAAAGCCCTAAGTCGCAGAGGGAGACGAATTTGGAGGTTGCAAACCGACAGAGTTTGAGGGAAGGCAGTGCAAGAACGACGGCCTTGCAAGAACAAGAAGTCGTACGACACGAGGCAACTATTCAGTTCAGTTATCAACCTTTGGGGAGTGTGACCAGTTGATGAGACCCAGAGCAGGCATGGATGTCTGCACGCCAGTGGTGGAGAGAGCACTGGAGCAAGCCTTTCGAGAGGGGTACTACGCTTTGAGGCACTCAGAGTATGTCTCGGCTAGAGTGAGGATGCCTTGGTGGATGCACAGAGAGCTCGGGAGGAGCTGACCACCAGGTTGGAGGTAGAAGAGTGATACTTGGCTCAGCGTATCGAGGAGTTGGAAGCGAAGAAGGCGACACGGGTGGCTATCGCGGTTAGATTGGCTAAGGAGACAATATCGTTTTAACAGAAGTTAGTGGAGGCTACAGCTGAAAAGCGTGTTTTGGAGACAAGTTTGGTGCAGGCACGGGAGGAATGTGATGTGACGGAAAACGAAGCACTCGAAGCAGTGTTGCTGGTGACATCGACACTTGAGCATTGGATGGTAGCAGAAAAGGGACTTTCGGCGAGGACAACAGGGTGGTCCCTGCATCCTCTTCAGGGGTGGTGCCTCCAGCTTCTTCAAGGACGCCCCCTCCGCCCCTTCTTTTCTGTGATTTTCTTTATGTTATGTAATGGGCATCCTCTCCATTTTGTTGTTCAGTCGTCGAAGACGACTTTCTTTTTGGGGAGATGATGTTGTTCGGTAAATTAGTTGTTAGACGGTTAGTTCGTTCGAGGGAGGTACACGGATGCGACAGATCGCCTCGTATCCCTTCGGACACTATATGTATGCGTCTCTCTTCAATAAGGGGGTGAGGATTATGATATATGAAATACTTTGTACATGGCGATGAATCAATGAATATAATATTGTTATACTTTCTCTGTTAAATACTTTTCTTGTGTATGTCTTTGTTAAATCCAGTTTACCCCTGAGGGCAAACACATTCCTCTGAAGAAGTCACAATTAGAGACAACTCCACTTATCCAACGAAAGGAATTGGGATTTGCTCAATCAAATTGAAAACAGGGGTAGCCCTACAATTGAAAGATGTTCTCTTTGTACCAGACATAAAAAGGAACTTGGTCTCTATTTTAGGCCTAGCCAATCAAGGCTATTGAGTCACATTCCAAGAAGATAAAGTGCTAATATGGCCTAAAAACACTAACATTTAAAATGCTATTTCTATAGGGTATAGGGATGGAAGCCTATACAAATTATGTAATAATCACTAATTAGCTCTATATCATGAAGTATCAAACTCTAATGAACTCTGGCACAGAAGATTAGGACATCTTGGATTTAGCACTCTTCCCTCCATAAAGAAAATCACTATAGGTATACCAAATCTAAAATCAAATCATATTCGTACTTGTAAAGGGTATGCCCTAGGAAAAAATATCAAAAGATCTTTCCCTTCTAGTGAACATAAAACCAAAGTTGTATTAGAACTCATTCACACGGATTTGTGTGGACCTATGTCAACTCTCACTAGGAGGATTTTTCGTATTATGTGATTTTCATTGACAATTACTCTAGAAAAACTTGGACCTATTTTCTTAAACTCAAAGAATCAAATGAAGTATTGCTAAAATTCAAAGAATTTAAAGCATTAGTGGAAAACCAAACTGGGAAGAAAATAAAAACTCTAAGATCAGATAATGGAGGTGAATATATCTCTGAAAACTTTAAAGAATTTTGCATTTTTGTTGGGATTAAGGAGTATACAGTACCTTTTAATCCTCAACAGAATGGAGTAGCAGAAAGAAAAAATAGAACTATTATTGAAGCTTCCAAGGCTATGATGCATGATCAAAATCTTCATACCTCATTTTGGGCCGAAGCATCCAATACTGCCGTATACATTCAAAACAGGTGTCCTCACTCAATCCTAGAAAACATTACACCTGAAGAAGCCTTTACAGGGAAGAAACTAGATCTAAGTCATCTAAGAATCTTCGGATGTTCTGTGTATGTTCACATTCCTAAAGAAAAAAGAACCAACCTAGAACCCTTTGGAAAGAAAGGAATATTTGTTGGTTACAGTGAAACTACTAAAGGATACAGGGTCTACATACTAGGACAAAAATCTATTGACATTAGTAGAGATATCAAATTTGAAGAAGACATTGCTCTTAAACTCTCTACACTTACAAAAGAGGGATCAAATTAGAATCAGAGGGAGAATATTATAGGAAATGATGAATATCACACAATTGAGAATCAAAGGGAGAATACCTTACAAGATGATGGGAACTACATTACTGAGAACCAAAGAGAGAACATAATAGAAAATGATGAACTCCCTTCATCAAACCTTGAAGATGCTGAAATTCTTAACAATAAGAAAAGGCCACTATGGGCAAGAAAAATGATTGAAGAAAATAATGTTGAACTAGATGAAATATTTAAAGAAAGTAAGAGAACAAGAACTCAAAGATGCTATCTTGCACTTATGGCTGAACTTACAAAATCTGAACCATCTAATGTTAAAGAAGCCTTAACATGTCAATCCTGGAAAGATGCGATGATCAAGGAATATTTTCTTCACATTTTTGGTTCTCAAAAAGAGTTATAGTTTTCTTTCATTTGTTCTAAATTTTCGAAGAATATTTAATGAAGTTTTTCTTCCTCTTTACTCAAAAATGCCTAGGGTTTGAATGTTAGTTTAGTTTAGTTTAGTTTTATATATACTTGTGCCTTTGGGTTTGCAAATCTTTTTCAGATTTGTGTAGTTTCTTGTGTGAGAGTATTGTTTTCAAAACAATACAAGTTCTTTCCCAAATGATGCAAGATGAAATGTAAGTTTCTTCTGCAAAGCAAGAGCTTCAAGCATGCATATTTTTCCCCACTTGCAAACGAAATTAAAAACCTCGATTGTGAGTTTATTTTGCCTTACTTGCAAGTGAGCTTTAAAAATCCGATTGCAGGCAATGAACCTTCCCAAATTGACTTGTAATTGGATTCAAAAACCCCAATTATAATTAAGAGATACCCCCTTTTGTATATATATGCACTTGCAGCTCATTCTGATACCAAATGCTTGCATCTTATTCACCTGCAGTGCTCAAGAAAAACCCTAAAATTCATCTTTTTCCCTATTTAAAAAGTTGATTTCATACGTTTTCCTGCATTTCCTATTGCTTAAAAGCCTTCCATTCATATCTTGTACGTATATCCTTTCAGATCTGTAGAGTTATGAGCCTTTAATGTTTGTTGAATTTTCATGTTGCAACTTCATCATCCACAGGTTTCCCTGCTATGTCGGAAGAGACAATCTCTCCCAAGGGCAAGATAAAGATGAAGTACAAATATGATAAGTACTAGAATTCCATTCCACCTTC
Source organism: Thuja plicata (assembly GCA_018584345.1). Lineage (NCBI taxonomy): Eukaryota > Viridiplantae > Streptophyta > Pinopsida > Cupressales > Cupressaceae > Thuja > Thuja plicata. The sequence continues at coordinate 774,886 of MU223350.1, read as the reverse complement.
ACAGGTGACTTCTTCTGTTGATGAAATCAGAGACGGAGATAAGACATGTTGATATGTCTGATTTCCTCAAAAGGGTTGTAACATCTAAGAGGCTAGAGATGGCTCTCCTCATTCAGAGCAACATTCACCTTGTTTCTACATTCCCTGTGGCTGCCTTGGAACTTGAATTTGTGTTGGCTTGTGCAGAACATTTTGACTACAAGTCTAGAACTATCAGAGATGATGATGGAAAGGTTATCATTAGGTCGGATCCATAGACTATAGATAAAATTTTCAAAGTCCCTCCTACTCCAGTGTGTAGATATCTCAAAGGAGAAGGCTTGGAAGAGGTGGAATGACAAAAAACATGACTGCATTAGTTTTGTGAATGTGAATTGGCTTGTTAACAAGAGGATATGTTTATCTAGATGGCCTAAAATGATGCACGGAATAGATTTCCATGAAGAGATCAATGATTTGATCACTCTTCTCAGCAGGATCATGGGTCAGAAGGAGTCCAGTGTTTTCGAACCGTGGATGTATAAATTCATCTCTGATTGTGAGCTCCAAACAAAAGATCTTTTTGGGTGAGATCATCAACGATGCCTTGTGTGAGTAGCTGGCTCGTGTTTCTAACACCCTTACTTTGTACATGAATTCATACTTGGTATACATTGCGGCTTCTTTGGGAAGTTTTTATGGTCTTTGAACCAAGTGTGATAGATCGTTGGTTCTAGTTTGGGAGTATTATGAGCAGATGACTTGGAGGCCTAGCAGGGTGCATTATAGAAGAGTACAAGATGCCTTCTTTAGACATTACATGTGCCTCTTTGACAACACTTACAAAGAGGCGAGTATCTGATGCAACATGGAAGAAGGTAAATGAGTACAAATGCCTATTTTTGCAGTTTCCAAACTTCACATATACGAGGGTTGGTTTCTACCAGGGTGAGCCTTATACACTTCCTCGGTATCCTACTGATAGGATTATTTGCATGGAGCTCGCAAGGCAGCTCATGGCTTTCCAAGCATATCAGTCTACACAACATAGGCCTGGGTTGGCATCTATTCACAGAATCCACTCCAAATTGGAAGGTATGCTTTGGTCACTGTTCCGAAGGCAAAGTGTAGGGAGACTGAACTACATGAGATCACTCTCAAGAAGTTCAAATCTAGGACACACTTTGACTACCGAGGGATGAACGATAAAATCAAGAGAAGCTTTACACATGTTCATCGCCTTGAGGACATCTGGATCGACCTACGCACTGAAGTGGATATAAGGAGGATGGATTACTGCAGGGTTGACCTTGAAGCAGATTGTTGATTTCAATCTGACTCAGATTCCTGAGGGTGTGGATGATGATGATGATATCCTTGATCTTGAATACCATGTGAGTCAAGTTGAGAAGCTCCTCATTTCACCTGTTCAATGGTCACCCAAGGAGAGTACGTCTATCTTTGATAGGTTCTAGTCTATCTTAGGCAATACCAATGCATGGCTAAAGAGAAGGGGCATGAAAACTATCAAAATCAAACCTGGAAAAGATTTTGACACTGCTGGTCCAGTTGGGCGCAGATCAGAGATTGTAGGTAAAGGGAAGGATGGTTCTTCAATATCAGCGGCTGTGGGGATACCTAAGCTCAAGATCCAAGGGGTTAAAGCCACGATCAAATCACCTGAGGAAGATGTTGTAGTAGAAGAAGAAGTGGCAGTACCAGAAAGAATACAAATTGAAGACAGTGAGGATGAGCTATAGAAAGATCCTATTCCCTAGGTATCTCAAGATGAAGACATAGAGGTAACTCCTGCGATTCCAGAATCAGCACTAGCACCTAATGAGGCTCCTATGTCTCCTCTTGACACCGATGTAGATTCTTTCCCCACAGTTCACATTCCTCCAGTGGTTCTTCTAGTGAATGCATTTGTGATGCCTATTTCTGTAGATGTTCTTGCGTCCATCTTAGAAGAGCACTATTGTGATGTCCCCGTTTTAGCAGGTGCCTTGGACACGCCTTTATTAGCCCATTATTGCGACCCTCGTGGGCTAATGGTTTGATTTGAGGGTATCTGGTTGACAACTTACTATTTATAGTAAGTCTAATTCTGTTAGTTTCCATTTTTGGCAGGGTGTCCAAGCATTTGGTTTGACAGTGCAGTGCTGTTGGATTTGGCTTCTAATTGGTTATTATTGATTAATTAAGTTTGACTTAATTAATTATGATGTTGGGGCTATATTAAAGTCAAATCATTAAAATATTAATGATGTTATATTTGACTTATGTTTGGACATTATAAGTGAAGGAAAAGCTTATATTTGAATGATATATTTTTAAATATTCAAACATCAAAGTTGGAAGCATGAAGTTTTAAGTTATGAAGAGCTTCTTCTTGAAGCTGAAAATATCGAGCCTTCTTGACGAAGCTAAGTTTCATTATATAGAGATTTTGAAATCTTCATGGATTACCTTTTGAACATTTTAATAAAAACTTGAAGAGTTGCTAATTATTTCAGTTTGGGAACTGAGGCTTTGGGGTATTGCTGCCGAATTGTAAATTTGCACCAGCATCAGCACTTTGAGTTGGACTTGTTGCCAATGAATTGTGAAGGATCAGAATTGCTGATTGCTTACGCCATGGGAAGAGAAGATTAGTTTTTGGTTCAGTTTAATGCCATTGATGTTTGGGAATTGCAAAACGTCATTAACTTTTAAGTTGCGGCCAGTCCTTTGCACTTTGTGACAGATTTGAAGCCGTCTTTATTGTTCTTCAGTAGCCGCGGCCAGCCTCTTTCAGCGTGGGAAATAATAATGACAGGTTTTTATCAATTGAAATTTGTTATTATGGCTTGTGTTTAATACATTCCAATTTGTTTGGTTGTTACAAATTCAAATGAGATATTCCAGAGACTTGGTGTAATTTTGTTTTGCAGTAATTACTTTGAATTAATTTGCTTCTTGAAATTGAAATTTCATTATTTGGAAAATACAAAAAAACTTTATATTTGTTGAAAAATTCAAAAACGAATAAAAATCTAGAATATAAAGATTATTTGCAGTGAATTTGGGAATTGAGCAAGTTAGGCTCTTTACAACTATGGTAGTTTGGAGAATATGTTTGAAGCATATTCCTCTTTCCCCAATCTATCGGATGTACACATGACTCTTCTAGATACCTTAGTTGCAGGCTTTGATCAGTTCATGGTTGAAGCTTCACAAAGTAATCAAGCAACAATCATACAAACAAGATCAGTGTCTACCGTGGCTACCACATCTCAGGATGATTCCTTCACCTTACCTCCTTGGCTCAGTTCAATCACTTCGAAGAGGAAGAAACAGGAAGCCCTCCTAGAGGATTTTAACTTCAAGCAACTCAACAAGGTTAAACCTCCAATGAGCAAGAGAGCTAAAATAGTTTCGAAGGTTATGGTTGACCATAACAAAGTGAAGTATGCTGAGATTGAAAAACCTTTGGTAGACAAACCGCAAGATGAAATACAAACTTTTGATTACAAGTTCACGAGAGTGGAACTTTGTAAACAAACACAGGTTGGTTGCCAGAAGGATGCTCAAGATGCAGTAGCATTACTTTCCCAGAGTAATGATCAATTGTGGGCAAAGAGAAATCAGCTCAAGTTGGATGGAGCCCTCATGTCATTCAGTCAGGAGTTGAAAGTCTTAGATGAAGACTTGAGCGTCTGGAACAAGATGCCAAAGACTAATTTGGACGCACTATGTACATATGGTGTCATTTCCTCTCTGGAGATGTTCTACGAGTACCAGGAATTGATAATCAACAAGAGACAGGTAATCGAAGGCCTGATAATAGATGTGCGGGGAACTATATGTGCATGCAAGGAAAAGGAATGCATGATCAACAAAGGTTTTGAGGAGTTGGTATGCAGGGTAGGAACTCAGAACAACGAGCCGATTTCAGAGGATATTGTCATACCAGAGTTCACAAAAGTGATTCGCCTAGAGCTTGGGGTCGATGACTTTGGTCTCAGTTCCATGAACAAGTTGACAAGCTTCAAGGTTTCATTAGATCGTCTTCAAGCTAACATTGAAGAGTGCAACAAGGCTATTTCTAGGCATGCAAGTATAGTCCTCAAAACGATTGTCCTTGCATGATATACAGGTGCACCAAACCCTGGAGCTGTGCATGAGTCTATCAGCAGGTTCAAGGCTTTCATTGATAACCTCCGAGGATGATCCATAAGTGTCGTGGACACTTAACCATTTTCCCATGCTTTCTAGGTAGTTGTAGTTTTGTTGATAGATTACATGTAGTTGGAAAGCAAGTTGTAATTACAGGGGGACTTTCACCTGTAAAGTGATTGCATGTAATCAAATTGTAGGTCAAGTACATTAGGACCTGTAATTTGAATAAGTCAAAGTTAGTTAGGGAATTAGTCAAAGTTGTTAGGGTTTGTTTCCCCACCTTTCTCTCCCACTCTTCACCTATACAAAGCAGTGGGCTTCATTGTAAATATCGTCTTTTGTTTATGCAAGTAGGCTATGCAAAAATTGCCTGTGAAGTAAAAACTTTGTGTTTCATTATACAATATTTCCAAGTGAATAATAAAGAAGCAAGTTTTCCCAAACTTTGTGTTGTGAGGCTTGAAGAGTAATTTGTGTATTCTTATGTTGCATGAGTTATTCAATCTTTGATTCACTAAGTGGTTTATTTTCATAATCTTGAGCGTTGGATTTGAGTTTTTTGGAGACTTTGTGCTACAAAAGGGCAAGTTGATATAGTTTATAGTGGCTTCAGATACTTAAAGCTGAAAGTCTCCGTGCTTCAATTTCAAGTACTTTCATAGAACTTAGTGAGTATTTGGTAAAAGACTTTGAGCTTTATCATTTATTCAAGTTTTTAATTCATTATTCGGGATAAGTGTAGAAGACTTTGGGTTTTTCCAACTGTTCCACACATTAGAAAGTAGATTGGTATCTTCTATATTTTTCTTATGTCAACATAGAAGCTATCGATATTATCGTAGCAACAAGTACTTTTTGTTTAAGTTTTATTGTTGTTCGGAAGTTATTTATGAAATCATTCCTGAAAAAAGAGGAATAGATTGTGAGAACCGCCCTTTTTATAATTATCAGTTAAGTCCGTGTTGGAGCCACCTACGGTAAGAAGGGAGCCTCCCCTATTGCTGAGAGGAGAGAGTAATCTCACTTGACGTTGCCTAAAGTTACAGCTTTGTAAGTTGTGGTAAAGTGGCTTACAAAACTTTTAGCCAACAATTCCCTCATAAATATAGCCTATTGTTGGCTTTGCTCCATTGACAATGCTGTTGGCAAT
>MU223350.1:751349-769412 GCA_018584345.1 Thuja plicata | reverse complement strand
ACTAGTGAACTTATCCTTCGCAATCAATGCAAGCAATCTTCCTCTTCAAGTTGCTCTACAAATCTGGTATAGATCTGTAACAACTTGTTTCTTTAATTTGCTATAATGGAGCTCTTTATTTCACCTTAAAATCTGTCACAAATCAGATTGCAAACTTCTGACATGTCTGTCATAATCTTCTCCTTAAGCCTGAGAATAATCCACCCATGCAAGGCTCTCTTCAAATCTGGTGTCTACTCTATCTTCTTGATCCACACACAAATGTATCACAGCCTCCTCAAACTCCAATTCTGTTTTCTATATATATCTTTATCATCTGCCCAAAAGACATGACTATTAAGAGACATCATGTTTTTCAAGAGATGCTTCTTTATTAACAAATGTTTTTCTTTATAATCTTATATTAATGATACACACCTCTTCATTAATGGCAACCCTTGGTCATCATATTCTTTTATTTCTTTACTAACTCTTAATCGCTCTGTTTGGTTATTAGATTGAATTGCACCTTTTCGCTTTATTAATCGCTGCACTTCTTGTGAATAAGACAAATTTGTCTTATTAAGGGAGCGCTGATTTGTACCACTGGTCATCGTTTCATTATATTGGTCGTGGCTTTTAATTGGTAGCAATACACACCCTTTTGGCTTTGTGAACAAAGCGTTATCTTTTTGTAAATAATTATTGACAAATTGTATGGATTTTTATTGTAGAATCGCTGACATAATTGCTGTCACTTGACATTAACCTTTTATTAACCTTACTTGATCGCTGCATAATCTTTTGCTTGAATCAATCAATGAAGATGAAAATACAAACCTCAAAAATCTTCTTCATGCCAACACCGAACATTCCACAGTTAAGGACGACATTCTCGAACTGAAGAATAAACAATCTGAGCTTGTCAGCTTACAGGATTTACTCAAGTGCGAGACAGAAACAAATTAAAAGTTGGGCCTCAGTTTGCAGCAACAACGCTCCCCCTCTTGCTGGTGTGGAAAAAAATGCCCAATTGAAGCTCATTGTAGAGTGTACTAGGAGAAAGTGTGAACCAAATCTCAAAATCCACGGTCTACCAGCTATCACCACTGATCCGATGTCTGTAGGTTACACCTTTCTCAATGAACAACTTGAAATCAGCGACATCACCTTGGACAGAGTCTGGGTAGGATATGACTCAACTTTGTTCATCCGCTTTCTTTCTGCAGCGGATAGACTTCGGGCTCTCAAAGCCAAAAGGAAATCGTTCTCTCTGCCCTCAAAGGTATTCCTTAATGAAGACCTCACAAAATCCCAATTGGTTGAGCTAAAACACTCAAGAGAACTTGTTGTCGCTGCTAGACGTGAAGGGAACTGGGAAGTTATTCAGAATCTGAAAGCAATTATTCGGGATTCTTTTCCTCCTAGGTGGGAACCTTGTTCTTCCAACAATATATCTAAATGTCGTTCACGATACAGAAGGCCCACTGGGAATTAGAATAATATAGTACTATAGGTCAACTGTTGGAATGGTAACGAGACTTTTTGGTCATCTCCTGGCTTCACGACTCTCTTGATTCTTCCGATCTCCTTTTACTCACGGAGACTCATGAGTGTCTGGCTCGTCCTCTTCCCGACATCTTGGGCTTGCAGTGAATTTCTACTTTCAGGGTTGAGACTAGATTCTCTGGTGGGGTCCATGGTTCTGGTGGGGTTGCCTTTCTTGTCAGTGACCGCCTTTGGGGCGGACTTCAGTTGTTTACTCTGACTCCTCGACTAGATTCCTGTACGTCTAGGTTTGTCGCGCGACCTCCCGCCTCAGAGGTCTCTTCATTCTAGTGTGTTACTTCCCTCCAGTCACCTCTCCATACACGGTCCACAATCGTCCTGATGGGGACCCCTTCACTAACTTATATGATAACATATCTTAGTTCTCTTCGTCTGCAGATATTCTCATTCTTGGGGACTTCAATGCCCAAACACAGGTTGCTCAGACTCCTCTCCACAACCGGGCTACAAACACCATGTGTATCAGAGACAACAATCCTGTTTCTTTGGGGCTTCAGAGGTCCTCCACTAACACTTCTGGTCATCTCACGAAGTATGGGCGACATCTCTAGATGTGTGAGTCCTCCGACTCAGTGATCCTGAATGGGCTTGACTGCATCTCGGGCTCCCATCTTTTCACTTGCGAACCCCATGGTGGTGGGGCGAGTGTGGTTGACTATGTCCTCTAGTCAATCGTTCCTCCCTTCCATCCGCCACTTCTTTGTTACCCCTATCCCTCATCCTGATCACGCTCTCCTCAGCCTCTCCATCCAGTCTGCCGTACCCCCCCGCCCCTTCCCTGCGTCCCCCTTTTTCCCTTCTTCTCCCCTTCACCCTGTTTCACTTTGACTGTGGGGATTCAGACTTCTTCATCCTCCATCTCAGACTTATCTCCCTCAACATCCCCACTTCTCCTCCTTGGAGTATGCTGCTTCCAAGTTTGTCTGCCTCTACCTCCCTTTGGGATGCCGCCTTGCTGTCTATTCCTCACCTCACCACCCCTTCATTCATCCCTCCTAGATTGAGGAATAGTTGTCCTATGAACAAATGGTACGATGACAACTGTCAGGACTTCCATCAGAGCTTGCGCTCTGATTTCATTCTCCAACACCCTTCGTACACCCAGCTGAAGACCTCTTACCGCCATTTCCTTCGCTGCAAGAAATGCTTCGTCGTCTCTCATTGTAGAACCTTTCAGGTCTCCCTCTTTCACTCTCCCTAGTCCTTTTGGCGCACTCTTACCTAAATCTCATAGTCAATCTGGGGAAGACTAAGGTTATGTTCTTCAATGGTCTCAAGACCTGTCACCTCCATTTCTACTTCAAGGGCATTGAGGTGGAGATCTCTTCTTCATATACATACTTCGGGGTCAAGTGCTCTGACTCTCGGTTCAACATGAGACCTGCCCTTCAGCAGCGTATCAACAAGGGTTATGGTTCTTTGGCCCTTCTTGAGCAATGGTGTTGTTGGCATCACTTTCAGGACACCATGTCCAAGTTGACCCTTGTTGGCTAAATATTTTGCAAGTCACTAAGACTACAACTTGCAAAATTTGTACTTTAGGCAGCAGTGTGTGAGATTACTCTCTCCTCTCAGCAATAGGGGAGGCTCCCTTCTTACCGCAGGTGGCTTCAAGTAGAACTGAATTGTAACACATACAGTTCCCCTTGCAACAGTAATACCAGTGGCTCAGAGATTGACTTAAGAACAATCAACTGAGACAACAGTGAATTTATCTAAAGATGGAGTGATACAAGAGCTCAAAGTCTCTTGTCCTCACTTCAAATAAGTACTCTATGTATCTAAGTTCCAATACTGAAGTCCAAAGTCTTCAGTCCTTGGAGTATTACAACCACTATTTTCTATAGTAATCCAAATTCTCTGAAGCTCAAAGTCTTTAGACAACTTGAATTAAAGTGTTCAAATGATACATGCAAGATAACTATTAATTTTGAGAAAGGATTAACCAATGTGACATAAGAACACACTCGTTAATTTTCAAAACCAACAACGCAAAGTTTGCCAATTCCTGTTCCTTTATTCAAATGCTCAACTTTGCACAATGAAACTCAAAGTTTTCAGAATACAAGAGAATTGCCTATAGTTTTCTTGCACACAACAAAATATGATATTTATAATGAACCCCCGTCCTTATATAGGAAAAGAGAAGAGGGAAAAGTGGAGAAGAAAGGGGAAACCCTTAACCACCTGGACTTTTTCAATCCTTATCCCTAACTAACTGACTTTGAACTTTTCAAAGCTTATCAACAACTAACTAACTTTGACTTATTCAATGCTGCAGGACCTAATGTCCTTGCAACATGATTACATGAGACTATGCACGTGATACTATCACATGCTTTCATTATGCATTTTGTAAAAAGTGTAGAATCTTTGACAGATTACACAAAAATATGTAATGACAAGACACGACATCTATTTGCATCATCCTCTGTCATTTCTTCATGTTGCTACAGGTTGCCCTATGGTTGATATGCTCAAGTTTGGTGAAAGCATCTCTAACCAGAACATAAGTCTGCATATCGCTCTGCATCATAATGGTGATCACTGAGAGGCATCTTTGTGTCTTTCTGTTTCAGTTTTGAAAGCATTCTATGCCTGGAATCATTTCACACTTTCCACCTCCTTGTCTGGCTCCATCGTGTGATTGCTCTTGCTTCATCTGCTCTTGCAACCTCGGAATTTGTAATCAAGACTTTGAAACTTAATCACATGTTTGAGTAAGATCTCCTTTTTGTTTGCAACCATATAGGAAGCACTCTGCTTCTTGCATATTAATCTTCATTTGTTTGAGGGGAAGAACATACATCTCATAAAAGGACACAAAAAGGTGGGCTTTTTTTGGTTGTTTTACATCTTAGAAAGCTGGACTTCTTCTTTGATATGTAAGTATGAACATTATGAAAGAAGTGGGTTTTTCAATCCACAATGCACATTGGGAAGAACTCGTGTTGCCTTTTGGGAAAGATCTTGCCTTACACTTAACATATGAAAATAGAAGTACTTGCACTTGTAATCAGATCTTAGAAACCTGATTTTAAGTGATTTTCAATGCATCTAGGACCATTTGGGAAGATCAACTTCAATATTTGGGAAGATCCTTCTTTGCAACTCGAACTTGCAACACTTGAGGAGAAAATCTTTGTGTAATCATTATTTTTACACAACTTGCAATGTGTTTTGAGGAGAGAAAACCAACATTGTAACCTTCTTGGAAATTTTACAACACCTAGGGGTATTCATGACTTTCATATTGTCTGCAGCTTTCATTGTTTGCATTGGTTCTAAAACCTTTTGGTATCATTTTCCTTTGCGTACTTATATTCTTTTTTTTTTGGAAGCTCATAATGAGGGAAACTACAGCGATGCTTGGTGATGTTTTATGATTATAATGAGGCACAAAAGAAAGTCTTGGCACTGATTGCAAGTATACTTCTACTGATTCAGCTTTAGATCTGCAAAACATGTAGTCAAACCTCGTGGTGAATGTCATGAGATTTTGGAAAATGCTCATTCCAAGTACGCAACACACAAGTATTGTCTAGGCAACGTCATGGGAAGAAATTGCTGGACAGTAATCGGATTTCAAGAACATCTTGCGAAACAGCAATTTGTGACGTAATGTAAAAGTCTCAAAAATCACTGGAGCATTGTTTATAGCCTCTCTTTTTTGTATCTCAAAATACATCCAGAGATCTGAATTTCTGAATAGTTCTATCCAAAAAACCTTTTCATTCCACTCAAACAATAAAGAGCGTGAAGAATTTTTAAAGACTCACTCAAGAACAAAAATCGTGAATGAGAAGATCATCACAACTACAAAGAAGATCAAACACAGCAAGACCCAGGAGGCATTTTCAAAATTATTTAAGACTACAAGTAAAACGACCAAGAAAGAGAGAGAACATCACTGGTAGAACACGAAAACAGCAAGCAATCGATAATCTCAAGGAGGACAAAGAGCTTTGGAGAGTAATCATAAACATTACATCCAAATGGATTCGCAAAGAAGGCTTAAGAGGTGACTTCAAAATAAACTCCTATGCAATGAGGAAAGAATCTTTTAAAAAGAAGAAACCCAGACAACAAGGAAATCTACCATGAATCATCCCTGGAAGACGTGTAAAAAACGCAAGGAAAAGCCCCAAAAACGCAGTAGAAAATGCCAATCTCAACCCGTGGATGCTTTGAGGTGTTAAAAACGTCAAACACGTGCCCTAAAAACACGACTCACAATATGTGGGAGAAGAGAAACACAGTCCATCTTTGAATCGAACTCCTCAGAATAGACGTGTCTGGACAAATGGCAAACAAAACTCCTTCATTTCGTGCATGAAGAGACATGACATGAAAGACTCCAGCGTTTAATGAATGAGCCGAAAAAGAGGGAAAATCTTAAAACGTCGGGCTTTTTAAAGGCTTTTGCAGATATGTTTTGGAGGCTTCGAAACATACATGTTATTCCACAAAAACGACGCCCTCCCACCAAGTTAGCCGCGGTTTTGCATTTGATAAAACATATGCATATTCATTGAAAAACGATGCCCAGTCTTTTAAAATTGACCACGCGTTTTGTGAACAATATTCAACTTTAAAAACGACGTCTTTCACTGCGAAATGAGAGTTTACCGTTTGAAATTTTCATTGAACGCGATGCTTAAGGTAGTCGGGACTCTTCAAGATTTTTATTATCTTTGGCAAATGTTATAACACATTCGATATGCAATGTGAAATAAAATAAAAAGGCCCCACTATTGAATGCTTCAGGAGTATTTTTTTTAAAACATGCTTAATATATTAAAACGCATATTATATGCATGTGCGATGAAAAGATAAAGAAAAAGCGGTCCAATAAACTTAAGTCATCGGACTTAATAACTTAACATTGCACATTACATATAACATGTAATATGTAAAATAAATAATAGTTTACATAATATATATTACATATAAATAATTTTATAATGATAAGTGTTAAATAAATTAAATCATCATTGTATGATTATTTATATATATTATGCTATGCAATATATATTTATTCAAATAAGCGTCTTAATTTATTTACGAAAAATGCTTAGAACTTATAGCCATGTCGAATTTAATCAGAATCACGATTAAATTTTCATAGTGTCGTCTTAGTTTTGTAAATTCAAAATTACAAACAAGTCTCATGGACACTCTTATCAGACCTACCGTCCTTTACGGTTCTATTGTTTGGCGGCCTTCCCTTCTGGAGTCTGATTGGGCTTCTGCGGAGCGAGTTCAGATTCTTCTTCTTCAACGTATTATCAGGTGCAAGTAGTCTATTTCGCATAATATCATCCTCGCAGATTTTGGTGCCTATCCTTTCAGGCTTTAGGCCATTTTTTATCTGGTTTGGTTTTTACATCGTCTTCGGGTTTTTTTTTGACTCCTATGAGCTGCGCAGAAGGTATCCCTACCTCGCCCTTTGTTCCTCGGAGTTTATTGCCACTTTTGCCTCCTCTAGGAGGGCCTGTGGGTGGTTCATTGAGGTCTCCGCCCTTCTTGGGTCTATAGGTATTGAGATTGATCGTCTCCCCCTTACCAGTATTCTCTTGGAGCACCCCCTCATCTCCTTTTCCCTTGACAAGAGCTAAACAAGTGTATCAGAACCAACATCTACAAATAGTTCATTCACACTACTTGTGTCAACCTTCACGAGGGTCTTCGCTCAAAGATGGCGTTCTATGCAACACACTTTCTTGAGGTTTGGGATGGGATCATTATTCGCCCTCCGCACCTTTCCTAGCATTGGTCCCATTCCCTTTGGATCCCTCTCAGATCCTTCAAAGTGGGCTTACATCGGCTTAACGTTGAGACGAATCACCAGCTTGATAGAGAGAACAGGGTTTGCCAGCTATGCAGCATCAGAGAGCCTGAGATCGAAGAGCACTTCATATTTCGTTGTCCTATCTATTATGAGATCATGGGGAGGTTCTACTGTCTCTTTAGGGAGTCTCAGGATCTCTCCACCTTCTTCAGATTCACAGATCAGAGGTGTCTTGCTCTTTACATCCAGGAAGCCACCAAGCTTTGGAACCACTCACTTTAGCACCAGGATCTTGTTTAGTCACATTCTTGTCGGCTTATCACCTCCTTCGCGGGGCTCCCCTCAGCTTAGGGTATCAAATGTTAGCTTGGTTCCTCCTCAGATTTTTCCAGACCCGTTAAGCCCCGCAAGGGCTCATCTCAGCATCGACCAAACTCCTGTAGGACCCCTAGACAGCGACCGTCCTCCAGGACTTCTCAGCGGCCACCCAGAGCCTTGACTAGATCTTTGTCTTACCCCTCTGTGTAGGTCCTTCCTTGGTGTCTCGACCTCTTGAGGGGGCTGTGGTCTCTCTGTTGGACACCACCCCACTCTTTCTTTCTTGTTTTGCTCTGTTTGTTAGGGTTTGCTGGTTTGTCTTTGGTTGCTTCTGCTTTGTTTCCTCGGGCACCGTTTGATGCTCCTGTTGTGGGCAAGTCCCCTGCTTTGTTTTTGGTAGTCCCTTTGACCCATTTTGTGGTCTTTTTGTTGGACATTAATGCTTTTTTTTAATCTTGATCTTGATCTTATCTATTTGACATCAACGACAATTTTCAACATTCTCCACCTTTGTCATTTAAGACAACCTCTTAAGTAGATGATTTTGACTATACAATTCTCTCCCTTTCTCCAATGCTCCCCCTTGCTCATCTTCTCCCCCTTTGACATCAATGGCAAAGGTAGGGTAGTACAATGAAGAACTCTTCTTAATGTATTGCTCTATTTAGAAGGATAGGGTAGCACTCCTAACTTTTGTCTAAGAAACTCAAAAATTTCTTTAGGTAGAGGTTTTGCGAATATATCAGCCACTTGTTCTTTGGTAGTCACTTATTCCATCTTCACTTGTTGTTCAACAACTTGTTCCCTTAAGAAGTCATATTTGATGCAAGTGTTTGGTCCTTGAGTGCATTATTGGATCTTTGGAGATATTAATGGCACTTGTGTTATCACAAAATATGGATATTGGGTGATCATACTCCACTTTGATGTCTTTCAATGATTAACACATCTAAAGAACTTGAGTACAACTTGAGGCTGCTGCTCTTTATTCTTCTTCAGCGGTGGGTAGAGAAATTGAGGCTTGTTTCTTACACGACCATGAAACAAGACTATCGCCTAGAAAGAATACATTGCTATAAGTACTCTTCTTGTCATCCAAACTAGCTGCCCAATCAACATTTGTATATGCTCTTAGGGTAAAGTCTTCACTTCTTGGGTACCATAATCCAAAATCCAAAATCCAAAGCCCCTCTCAAGTATTTTAAGATTCTTTTTATTGTTTGTACATGTATTTCTTTGTGAGCTGCTTGAAATCTTCCTATTATCTCGACTGCTTGCAGAATGTTTGGTCTAGAGGCTATTGGGTAGAGAAAACTTCCTATCATAGATCTGTAGAGTGTTTGGTTTGCTTCGGGAGATTCATTATCCTTAATTTACACCCTGTGACCATTGGTGTAATCTTGAGATTGCAATCTTCCATTCTAAACCTTTTTAACATTTCTTTGGCATACTTGGTTTGTCAAATAAAGATTCCATCTTTAAGTTGAGAGACTTGCAATCTTAGGAAGGACAGTTCGCCCAACAAGGACATCTCAGATTCTTGTTGCATTTTCCGAGTAAAATCTTGACACATCTCCTTTTTGCTACCTCCAAAGATGTTATCATTGACATGTACTACAACAATCAATTAATGACCATCTTCAACTTTGAAGTAGAGATTGCTGTCTGCTACACCTCTCTTGAATTCTTTGTCTTTCAAGTATTTGTCCAAATCTAGAGTACCAGGCTCTAGGAGCCTGTTTTAATCCATAAAGGGCCTTCTTGAGTTTGCATACGTAATCTTTGTTTTCTTAAAAAATGAATCCTTTTGCTTGTTCAATATAGACCTCTCCTTCTAGATGTTTATTAAAGAATGCTGACTTTACGTCCATTTGGTAAACTTTGAAGTTTTTGTGACAAGCATATGCTAGGAGCATCATTATAGCCTCTAGTCATGCAATTGGAGCAAATGTTTCTTCAAAATCAACTTCTTCCACTTGTGCATACCCTTTGCATACCAATCTTGCTTTATTTTTCCTTACTTGACCATCTTCATTTAATTTATTTTTGAAGACTCATTTGGTACCTATCATATTTTTGTCCTTGGGTCGTGGGACAAGTTTCCAAGTTTTATTTTTCTCAATTTGGTTTAGTTCTTCTTCCATGGCTTTTACCCAATGTGTGTCTTGGCTAGCCTCATTGAAATCTTCAAGTTCAATCATAGAAAGTAAACCCATGTGTTTTGGTGTGGTTTCCAATCTTCTTCTTGTCTGCATCTTTGTATCCATGTCACTAGTGACCAGTTTTGGATGATTTCTTTGAACAAACTTCGAAGGTCTCTTGGATGCCTTCGTTGTAGTAGTAGTCTTCTCATTTTCAGCTTCCTTTTCTTCTGCTTTGCAGCTCTCTTCTTCCACATAATCAATTTCTTGCACTACTTCTTTATGACGGATTTTATCATCAACATGAACATTTCTGCTTTCAATCACTTTATGTAACCTATTATTGTAACATGTGAATGTTTTTCTCTTTGAAGAGTAGCCAAGAAATATTCCTTCAGCATCTCTTGCATCAAACTTCCCTAAGTTCTCTTCATCTCTTCTTATGTAGCACTTGCTACCAATTATTTTAAGTACTTGACCGTGGAAGCCCTTCCTTTCCACAATTCATATCTATAATCTTATCATGATTGACTCTGATTTGCTCTCTATTTAAAATATATGCTGCTGTATGTACTGCTTATCTCCATAATGAATCTGATAACTTAGACTCATTGATCATGATCCTTCACATTTCTTGTACGGTCCTATTTTTACTTTCGACAGCTCCATTTTGTTGTTGTGTTCTAGTGGCTGAGAATTGTCTCCTAATCCCACGCTCTTCACAATTTTTTTCCAGAAAATTCTTCAAATTGTCTTGAGGTGAACTCATCTACTTTGTCTGATCTTGGGCATTTTATCTTCATTCCATTTTCATTTTCAACTAAGGCCTTGAATATCTTGAAATTTTCTAATGCTTCAGATTTTTCTTTTAAAAATGTGACCCAAGTAAATCTTGAATAATCATCTATTAGTAACATAAAATATCTTTCACCATATATACTTTTGGTTTGAGTTGGTCCACAAAGGTCTGCATGAATGAGTTCCAATGGCTTGTATGCTTAATATTCCTTCGATTTGAATGTGACTCTTGTTTGCTTCCGTAGCTGGCAATAACTAGAAGTAGTGTTTGAAGGTTTAGATTGACATGTCCTTTACTGCTTGTGTATTGCTAATTTTGACTAGATTGTCAAAATTGATGTGTCCCAGTCTTCTGTGCCAGAGCCAACTTTCATCTTCTTTTGTCATAAGGCATTTCTTCCCTCTATTTTCACTTAGGATGTAAAGATTGTTAGACCTGCTTGGTTCTGCTAATGAATGAGGGTGCAAAATGTGTGACACTAGGTTGGACCAACGCCTTGCTATCTCTGAACTCTTCTATTAAAAAGAGAACCCAAGCATGGTTATAAATATATATGCAAATGTTTTGTGCAGGCTCTGCAACTGGGCTGATCTACTCTAGTTTGAATGTTCATCAGCATTATATCAATGCAATGTGTTGAGCAAGGAGTTCGAAAAATTGAGAGGTGTCTTTCCATTAGTAATCTACTTGCAACGACATACTTTGCTGCATTGTCGATGACTATTTTTACGGCATTTTCCTCACTCACTGCCATCAAAACCTTTTCTAAAACACCACAGAAATAACCTGCATTTTTAATCTTCCTTGAAGCATTGATTGACTCTGAGAATATACCCCAAGAATACTGCAAAAATTTATTCTGTTTTTTGTTTCAGTCCTTCCATTACACTTGATAGTGCAATCTATATTCCTCTAGATAGCTCACTGCTCATCAATAATCGGCTGCAACACATTTACATTTTGTTAGATGGCATTTGACTTTTAGGAAATAAGCAGATGGCTTCAGATGTTTACAATCGCTAACCATTGGAAGTTCAGGCATTGCAGAAGGCATTGTAGGAAATCTTCTGTTTTGCTCGTTAAAGCTGCTTTATTTGTTGATTTGTTTAGCCTCTATAAATGATGATTTTGTATTTGATATTTGTGTTTTCTTGACCATAATTGAATAGGCTGCTCTTACATCAAAGAGGAAACTAAAAGATGATAGTGTATTATGTTTCATTTTCAATTTGCATTAAATGTCAACCACACATTTTTTAGATTGTCTATAGGTGCTATTTTGGGATTGGAGAAACCAAAAACAAGTAGCATGCTTGGAGGAGTGCCATATGGAAGATGTGACTCAGGTGTGTGCCTATTGTAACGGATTTATCTTATTTACCACTCAAATATTTTCCTATTTTCTGAGATTTCAATGAGGAAGATCTTGATTGTTGGATGTATGCATTTATTTGTGCAAAGGCTGTAATTAGAGGTTATGGTTTGGTTTTTGACGCTGCTTTTGTTTTGACCAAGGATTGCCAATTTCTTTTGCTGGAAGTTGTAGAGGTCTTGTGTCTTGGTAGATTTTTTAAGTCGACTTAGAATTCTATTATTTTCTGTCAGGTTCGATTTCATCCAAACCACAGAGACAAACTACTTTCTGGTTCTGTGGATGGATTGAGTTGTGTTATTGATGCTAGTGGCAACATTAATGATGATGATCAACTGGAGTCTGTGAGTATTCCTGCAATAACTCCACTCAGCAACTATGATTTAAAGAATAAAATTCTTTTAAAAAGCATACTCTTCTCTGAATAGATTTAGAGATGAATATTTAGAAGGAATTGGATAGGTTTTGTGCTTCTGAAATAATCTATGTCAAAAATAGGGTGGATGGGAAACAGAATAAATTATTGAATTTACCTTTTTATGTGTTCAGTATGCAGATTAGTGGGTAGAATTCGGAAAAATCCATTGTCAGATAGTATGCATGGAATGTTCCAAAATCTAAGTTTAGAGCATATTTATTAAAATTGATTGTACAATCCTTGAACGTGGAAGGGAAATTTAAAAAGTGGAAGTCTTCTAAGGTCCTTTTTATTAATATAAGATAAACTTTTATTGTGTACTCTTCATTAATTAAGAAATACGCATAATTGAGCTTGCCAAGTAACTATGAACTTGTGAAGTTAGAGATGCTGCCCAAAAGCTTTGTATGTTTGAACTAGTAGACATACAATGCTGTAACTACGTGGAAGCCAAACTTAAGACCCTAATTGGAATTATATATTTGCATAATATAAGGTCATATTCGTATTATATAAGGTCTGTAATTCATGAAAATACAGTTTGATACCGTCATTATTATAAATTTTAAATAAGTCACTTCCTGATCACATGCTCAAGAAAAAAGAAAAAAGAGCTAGTTCAAATTAAGGTATATGCTGCAACCTAGGGAGAATGGTGTGCACTTATACAGCTTTGCAAATCAACAAAAACTATTCATGATGAAAGCAGGAAGCAAAAATATATCATTCACATCAAATGAATCAAGTGGTGTAACATGTATAATAGAAGTTCAAGCTTAAAATAGCAAGTGTCAAATGCAGAAATAATACTCTAAGGAAGTTACAAGCGCCACTTTGAGAGGGCAGTTCTTCAACACTCACCTGTAGGCTGTAGATGACGAGAGGGAAAAAAAAAGTGATTTGATGATGTCCTATTTACCTCAACTTCAATTTTATTTATAGATAACCAAGTGATAAAATTAATTAATTATGCTCAAGGGACAAGGTAACCCCTATACAAGGAGTTGAGCTGACATAACTAATAGGTTCAATCCAAACATAATGCTTGAGGCAATAAAATAGAAGATACCCTTTGTGGCTATATTGGGCCTGTATATACACTCCCTGTTCAAAAAGTTTTGACCACAAGGTGAGAAACTGCTGTACAAAATTGTTTGGTTCCCAAGTCTCATCTTCTTCCAGCAGGTCCTTTTACTTGATAAGTAGTTCATTCCATAGTTCGCAAACCCTGTGGGCTGTGAGTATTTGTTGAGTTAATGAGTACTCACAAATTTTTTTATCGTTCGATTTTTCCTGGTTTAGCTTGCAAGTCTGTAGGGACAATTTTCTTGCAAAATTTTGCTGGGTTTTTGGCTTAGTAGTCACCAAAACTAAGTGAGTCCATGGTGAAAAATCTCAAGACAAGAGTTTTTCCCTTTTTTCTAAGCTTTTGAATTTCTAAAAATAAAACATTATAAATTGTCAAAAATGGCCAAAAGTATTAAGTCCCAAAACTTATCCTTTGGTTCAGTGTGATGGCTTCACCAAAATACCTTTGGCATGGCAAAGGGGCTACACACACAAAACTGACTCCACATACCAACATGATCTCAAATTGATACATTTTTTACTTGCTTAGGTATGAAATTTATGATGATGATTTTTGAAGACAATCATCATAAATTCATAATAGTTATCAGTTAGCAACTAGCCATTGTAAATTTTTATCCACTATCCAGCTTTGCATGATGATGCAATTTTGTAATCCACATGTATTGAAGAATGAAATTTAATAAAAAATCACTTCCTCGTGGTCTTCTAAACTCATTTGATATATTTTATAATTGAATACTGAAATTTTAGTATTTTTTAAGTAGTGGGGTTTTTGCCAAGTTGAAAATTTTAGGTTTGCCAAGTACACTTTGACTCGAGTTGGTAAACTACGGTTCATTCGTCATCCATCTTCTCAATTGCTTCTTATCCATCTTCTAATCTCATTCAGTTTCCACCTTCACTTGCTTCTTCATCTAACTCTCGAAGCTTGGTGTGGGACTCCAGATTCTTTGCCGACACTGATTTAAGGAACGCGACTTGAGAAACTTGATGTGTTTTGTAAGATGGTGGAAGCTCCAACCGGTATGACACATGTCAAATTCGATGGACCATATTGTAGGGGCCATAGAACTTGGCAGCGAACTTCTTTCCTCTAGTCTTGAGTGAAACGGGAACTGTTAAAAAAACCTGATCACCCACCTCAAAACATCTCTTTGACATGTGTTGTTCTATATGTTGTTTCATTCTATTTTTTTCTGGAAAAAGGTTTCCCTTCAACTATTTAATCACCTCTTGTTGCTACCATAGCTACACCGTTGTCGGGGATTGGGGGACAACTTTTCGGGACGAGGGGACAAAGGGGCCTCAATTTGGGGACGACGGGGTGTATACTATATACTGTACATATGGTACTTAAAATGCTAGTAATGAGAAGTAAAATAGCAAAATTACAAATGCCAAATATAGTATACTTGAACATTGAACAATGAACATTTAAGTTTTCAATATCGAATTAACAATTTTGAAATTAGAATGCTCAGTAGTACATAAATTTTAAATTTTCGAATCAGCAAATGGAAGATATCTATTTTATGATATCAAAAGTATCCGACCATAAAGATGATTACAATGAATAACATGATATATCAAAACAAGTACAAAATTTAAATGTCAAAATGACAAAATGTAGCGAAGAAGGCCTCTAATCATCCTTCGGGAGGTCGGCAAACTCCTCATCACTGGAACTATTGGACTCGGCAAGGTCAAGATCCACCAAAGGAACACCAACCAGCCCTACATCTGAAGCATCCAAATCCTCTGGCTCTACATCCCATCGTGTTGCTGGGCTCTCCGTGTCCTGCGGTTAGTGATATGCAATGCACTATGTACAACAACTAGCTTCTCTGCTCTCTTAAAGGTAAGTCTGTTCCTCTTGAGAGAATGGATCAAGCTATAAGTAGACCAATTCCTCTCAGAAGATGAAGAACTAGAAACCTGAGACAACAAACGAATGGTTAGTGTGGTAGTCGCTGATTTCAATCCATGACAAGTCCACTACAAAATCAGATCCTCCTGTGCCATAGTTCTTATGTCCGCCTTTGCCGCAACCTTATAACACCTAAGATTAGCGAATTTCGTCCACTTAGTGCGAACCTTGCTAGCAGTTTCAACATCGTAAATCCTATCAATGCACCTGAAGAACCCTTCCTTCACCTCATCATCCTTAATTAGTGTAACTCCACTAGGCCTAGGCATGTACCAATTCGGATTCAATGCATAAGCAACCATGTGCAAGAGAGTGTTTAGGCTGTCCCATCTGCGGTGAATAATAGGCCAAATGTGCTAATTGTAGAATGCTAAAGTGGGGTCCTCTCGCACAACTGCCCTCATTTGGCCAAGCATAGAATCAATGCACTCATACACCTCCCCATATCCTGGAAAACTGGAGTGATGATAGAGACTATGTATTTTGCATCACTCCAAAATGCATCACTCTTCACTATCTCCTTCACCCTCCTCCCTCACTCTGTCCTAGCCCCATCCCACCAATTCCACTCATTTGTCATTACTTTGAGTTGTAGTGGCTCTTGCAACTCAAGCATTCTCTCCAAAATAAATAGGACGCATATCTGGTCTCAATTGGTTTTAGGAACTCCTTCACGAAGCTCCTGAAGAGTGCATGTGAAGTGTGGTGGTTGCAAATATACATCTGCACATCTCTCGCATTGTTGACCACTCCTCTAATCCACTCAATCTTCCCCATGTCCTTGAGTGCATTGTTCATGGCATGCACACAACATGGAGTCCACTAAATATGTTTGTATACTACCTCAATAAGCTTCCCTACAACTTTGCACACATGTTGCTGCATCTGTCACTACTTGGACCACATTTCGTGGCCCAATCTCCTCAATAGCTGTCCGAAGGATGTCAAAATGAAAATTAGCATCCTTTCGATGCCCTGAACAATCAATTGCCTGAAGAAAGAATGGGCCCTCTGAGCATGGAACTATGATATTGATGAGTGGACGGTGCCTAATGTCTGTCCACCCATCCATAACTATGCTACATCCAGACTCCTCCCAACATGCCCTCATTGCCTCCAATGAATTAACTTTGGCATAGTTGTTATCCAAGATCATGATCCTCAATTTGTGCTCACCCGGTGGCACAAATGATGGTCGCCCCCCCTTCGCCACCATCGACATCATCTCCTTATAATAAGGAGATCGACCTACATGAAATGGGATGCCATTGGCAATACAAAATCTGCCAATGGAATCATCTATCTGATCTCTTAGGTGCACATTAAACAAATCAGCTATGGGGTTACTTTGAGTTTGCATCTTGCGTTTCCCCTTGCCCTGTTGTGATTCAGCCATAGCACTATAAGTGGACGAAGGTCTTGAGGCTGACCTTGACAATGTTCCTGCTCTCTGATGCAATGTAGGAGTAGAAATATGTGTCTGCCCCCACATTTTCTGCCCCTGAATCTGCTGAATAGTCTGAACATGTTGCCTACCCGATAAGGTAGTAGGCATTGCAATTCCCAAGTGATCTTGAACACCCCAAAGCTTGTTGAACTCAATTTTGTAATGCAGTTTTTTAGGCTCCTTCAAAAAATCATATGCTCCCACACCTTTTCTTGGCCAAGAAAGGAAGTGTGCATTAACTCTAGTGATGCTCGCAAACCATTCTGTACCACAAATTTTACATTTCCATTTCCTCGTGCCACCACCTGTTGGCGTTGGGGCTATTATTCTTGTGGCAGACTGTCTAAGAGGAAATTTGGGACCATAAGGACCCCTAGCCCACTCTGCCAAAAGCGTGGAGGGGCAATCAGTAGCAAGTGGTGAACTAGTTATGGAAGTGGTTTGCCCTTCCAGATTAGACCTATGCTCAGCCCCCTCATTGGGCTCATCCTCATGCTCAGGTTCATATTCTGATTGGCTTGCACTATGAGAATAAGTTTCCATCTCATCCTCACTCATTTCATGACCGCGGGAGCTTATTTTGACACTGCATTTCGCAAAATGAAAAAAAAAACAATAAACACATTTTTAGCCAATGCCCTACTTTAAAATTAAAAAAATAAAACTATATTTAAATTTTTTAACAAATTAAAATTTTAAATTGTAAAACAAAATCTAAATTAATTTAGAAATTGAAACTGTTAAAATGTTGATCGTTCGTGTTTAATAGCCGACTATACAAACATGTTTTTGCATATATATATATATATAATGCAATGTGAATATAATCGGTACATAAAATAGACCGATAGCAATTATCTTGGACAGTCATGATAGTATCGTGACTGTTGTATTGTTAACAGTCATGATGATTATCATTGACTGTAACAATAGAACAGTCACGATAATATCGTGACTTATGATTTGCATTAATACGATTACGAGTTGCATTATCGTGTATTACGATTTGTTACAATATGTTTCACTAACTAATACAATGTGAATAGTCATGACTCTATAGTAATCGCTATGTTTAGTCATGATCTTTCACATTCGTATCTTTTGGGATCAATACATATAGTCATTGCATATTGTAGAATCAATCAATAAAAACAACAATTGTATTCTACAACAACTATTAGATTAATATATCTTCTGATCTAAATTCCTT
>MU223350.1:712508-736155 GCA_018584345.1 Thuja plicata | reverse complement strand
TCTTCAAGAGCAAATATGACCAACTGATCTGCAAAATGACTCTCTCCACATCGCCACCAGTCTACGAGAGCCCATGATAGACTGATCCGGCACGCCAAACGATGTCAGCCAAAATGGGGACATGACACCTCCCCACCCTTGTCAACCATCTGAGCTATCTTGTCATACCCTCCCTGTTACCCCAACTAGGCTGGATGGTGTCAACGAGAGGGGTGAAGCTGATCCACTTATGCAGATCCATGGGTCGTCCCTCAAGGATGTCTTTAGTGAAAAGGGCATCAACCAAAATTGGGCCATTGTTCCTTTTATTGATAGCCCTTGGGAAGAAGTCCTTAAAATATAACAAAACCAAGAGGATCTTGAGAGTCACCGACCCTCTTACTAAAGGAGAGAACCCCATGGTGGATGGGGAAGATACAGGCCCTATAAAGGGCAAGAAGAAAAGAGGGAGACCAGCAGGTTCTAGCAACAAAAAAGAACCTAGAGATCCACATGCTAATGACATCCCTAAATGCTTCTCAAGCTTTAGGAATGGACCTAAATCCCCCACCTTGTGTATGGACTTCAAAATTGCTTCTTAGAATGTTAGAGGACTGGAGTCCTCTGACAAAAAATGCATTGTACAAAGATTTAGGAGAGCCTATAAAGGGATAGATTGCTTGATGCTCCAGGAAGTCAAAGCCAACAAATTTTATCTTGATATAGCTCTCAAATGCATTTGGAGAGAAGCCTACTCTTTCTTCTCCTCCCACAACCAGGGGAAAGGTGGAATCTCCATCCTCCTCAGCCCCCTATGGGCCAATAAGGTCCTACATTGGGGTACCTCACCCTGCAACAGGGCAGTCTGGATGGTACTTGAAGATCACCAAGCTAAATTTGGAGTATGCTCAATCTATGCTCCTAATGACTATAGGGAAAGGATTGAACTTTGGAAATAGTTAGGCTCTCTTGATGAGATGCCCTGGATAGTGGGAGGAGACTTCAACATGGTTGACCACCCTATAGATAAGCTAGGAGGTAACAAGTTGGAATGGAAAGGAAGTGAACAGTATTTTTGGAATAAATTCCTTAACAAACATAAACTTACTGACCCCTTAAGAGGTAATAAGAATGACCAAGGATATATGGTACACCTGGTGTAATTATCAGCAGGGCAACAAGAGGATTTACTCTCGGTTGGGCCGATTCTACTTCAACCATGTAGCTTTTAAATGCCAAAAGGATGAGGCAGGTAGGGCAGTCTGAGTCACCCCATATACCCTATCTAATCACCATCCCATCACTTCCAGACTCCTCTCAACCTGTCTTACCCCTAAGAGATGCCCGGGGCTTGGATCATTCTGTCTTAATATCTCCCTGCTGGAAGAACCAGGCATCAATAATGCAGTCTTAATGATCAGATGGTTTAATGATACTGTGGCTGGACATCCTAGTGTTAGGGACAAATGGGCCCAAAACATAGCCAGTTAGAGAGCTCTGTTCCAAACTGTAGGGGGTAAGAAAGCTAGGGATGGGAGATGGACAAAGGGAGCACTACAGGAACAACTATCAAGGGCAGAATTAGAATTTCAAAACAACCCCTCCTCGGAGGTGGCCACTTTAAATATGGCTAAAACAAAAGATGAGCTCAGGGAAGTCTAGAATGAAAAGCTCAAAGGAATTTAGATTAGATCCCGAAGCAACTGGGTAGAACACGGTGACAAAGGCTCTAAGTTTTTCTTCAATCTCCTCAAATAGAAAGAATCAAGAGGTAAGATTGAGGAAATATGGGATGAGGGGTGCAAAATTGATGATCAATCTCAGATCCTCCTTACCTTCAAAAACTACTACCATAAACTTTTTACCTCCCAAGGAAATGGAGTTGAGATGACAAAAGCTATGGCCAAAATTAGGCAGGTGATCCCAAAAATAATGGAGGACCCATTCCTTCTCAATCAGCCTATTGAGGTAGTAGAAATCAATGAGGCCATTACTTAGATGGTTGTGGGTAAGGCCCCTGGCTTGGATGGGATGCCCATAGAATTCTACAAGAAAAACATAGGTTGGACTAGTCAAGATCTTTGGGAGTTGTACAATGAAGCTTTTGAGGTTGGCACTTTGGGAAAAGATGTCAACAATGGTGTTATCAAACTTATCCCCAAAGAAGGTGATAAGTCTCTAATAAAGAACTGGAGACCTATCACCCTTCTTAACTCCTATAAGATCTTAGCCAAAGTCATGGCTACCAAACTCAAGAAAGTACTCCCCAATATTATTGATTGCAGCCAAACAGGTTTTGTGAAGGGTAGGTACATTCTGGAAAACGTAGTCACTTGCTAGGAAGCTATGGAGTGGGCTAAGGAGTCTAAGCAACAAGTATGTATGCTCCTGCTAGACTATGAAAAAGCCTACGATAGGATAGAATGGGACTTCTTATACATGATGATGGCAGCACTGGGATTCCCCAACAACTTCATTAATATGGTCCAAACCTTAATGAAAGGGGCCCATACAAGAGTGGAGGTAAATGGTATTAGCTCAGATTGCTTCGAACTGACAAGGTCAATAAGGCAGGGGTGCCCTCTGGCCCCTGCATTATTTGTAATAGCAGCAGAAGCAGTTGGACATCTCATTGCTAACCACACTATCATACCAAGGGTCAGAGGTGTTCTATTGCCTGAGGAGAAGGAGATCACAAACATTCAGTTTGCTGATGACACAACCTTGCTTCTTAAATTAGAATCAGAGAACCTTACCTTCTTCATGGAGAAGATGAAACTATTCTGTTTTGCATCTGGAATTAAGATCTCTATGGAGAAATCCCTATTCCTGGGGTGGACAGAAGCACCTCTTGATTGGCTCTCTAGATGGAACTACAGATGGGAGGGTCCAGACTACCAGGTCAAATACCTTAGCATCCCCTTCTCCCTAAATCCTAACCTTAAAGATATGTGGGGGATGGTCAAGGAGAAAGTGGATAAGAAACTCAACAAATGGGACAATCAATATCTCTCTATGGCAGGCAGAGTTCAAGTCTGCCAAAAAGTGATGTCATCCTACACCTTATATTTCTCATCTGCCTGGCTATTCAATCAATACCAATTCAACCACATCCATAAAAATATCAGGGAGTACTTATGGTCAGATGGCAGAGGTAACAAAATAAGTCATGCAGTCAAGTGGGAATGGTGCACTAAAAGCAAGAAATAGGGGGGACTAGGCCTCAGGGATCTTAGAATACAAGGTATATCCTTGGCTACTAAGTGGATCACAAGAGCCTTGGTAGGGGAGGAACCTTGGAAAGCCTTGATCAGAAACAACATAGTTAGGGGGCACCCCAAGAAAGGGAAATCATGGAGGCACCTATCCATGAATGACATTATAGAAGGTGAGGTAGAGATAAAGGTACAAGGATTTGCTGTGTTCAAATCTATCTGGAAAGCATGGAACTTGGTCAAACATCTCATTACTGGCAACAATATTTTTCACAGCCATGGTAAAACCTGTGGTAACCGATCCATCTGGTGGAACCTCATAAGCAGAGGCAAACCGTTGGCACTTTTGCAAGGTTGCTCAGCCAGGAAGTGGGATGAGAAGGGCATATCTTACTTAGTAGATATCTTACAGGATGATCAACTAGTGGAGTGGGATGATTTGAAGAACATCTTTGATCTCTCTCAGTCTCAGTTCAGGACCTACTCAGTGGTTAAGGAGTCTTGTGACAACCTCTTCCTTCATAAACAGTTGTATGTGGACAGTGACTGCCATATCCAGTTCAGATGGGTAGATGGAACCCTGATTACCAAATCCAACCCCAAGCTTCTCTATGGCATCCTTACCGAAGAACTCCCCATCTTTCCCCACCTGAATAATTATTGGAACCTTAACCTTGATTCAGACAAGTGGAGCAAGATCTTTCTTAACCTCTAGTCCTCCCTGGTTGAACCCAAAATTAAGTGTTTTCTATGGCGTCTTATCTTACACAGGTTGCCTTTTCGACTGCCTAATGGAGATCGTAGTTTGTGTTCCTTTTGCCCTCTCCCTGAATCTGTCAGTCATGTGTTCTTTAGCTGCCCGTTTGTTATTGATATCTGGAAACTCTTTGGCTTTCCTCAGGCTTATGCTGTCTCTGTTCTGGATATTTTATTAGGTCATATTAATGGTTTGAAGCAGCCTTTTAATAGTTTTTTTGCACTTATCTCTGGCTTAATTATGTGGAACATCTGGAAAAAGAGGAATGATATTGTTTTTGGTGGTCATAACAGAAGCCTTACTGAGTCTCTCAAGAGACTCAAATTTCATGATATTGTTGTGCAGGTAACCGTTGTGATCAAACTCAAGGGAAAGAAGCTGGAAGACCTGTTCAAGAACGGGATGGTCAGGCTTGGTGCTTGGTAGGTGTCACATGGATACACCTGGACTAAAGAATCCGAGGAGCTGGCACCATTTAGAACTGCCCTACACAACTTCATGGCAGAGGTGCAAGGGCTAAACAAGGATGACAGACCAGTCATAAATGCTGTCCCCATTTCTGCAGTCCCAGGCCCCGGTATTCTAGTTGCAGTGCCCCTGGCACACCCTTACGAACAACATATTAGGAAGGATGAGGTGTTGAAGTGGATGGAAGGAACACATGGCTGGGTAACTTGGGTACCCTACAGAGATGAAGATTTTGATTGAATGTACCAACTAGATAGTACTTCTTTATAATGTTGGCTACCTCTTTTGTATAATTCGCTTCCGTAAACTGTGATAGTTCTAGGGACTTTTTTCTATTCCAGATATAGCAGTCAGGCGTAGCTGGAGGTATATATTAGCCTATATATGTTTTTGGCTCTCATTTTGGTAATTAACACGAGCTAGACACTTGGATGTAACCGTTTTTATGATATCAATACAATCATATATCTTTAATAAAAAAAAAACTAATCTTTTTGAAATTTGTATTTTTCAATTGTAGGTGTCCAAGCCCTTGGTTAGAGTTCTGCGCTTGGTAGATGGGGATCAAACCCCAATAGGGTATATTTATGAGGCCATGGATAGGGCCAAGGAGCCTATAAAAATTTACTACAAGGGGGATAGACTCAAGTTTGATCCCATCTAGGAAAAGACTGATAAGAGGTGGAACAATCAGCTCCACCAACCCATTCATACATCAAGCTACTTCAAACCCCGTTTTAAGTTTGAGGATTCTTATTAAGATCCTAATGGAGAGGTCATGGAGGGCCTCACTACATGCATTCATAGGATGATACCTGAGGTTGAGGAGAGAGATCTCGCTGTGGCCGAACTCCAAAATTATGAGGAAGCAAGGGGTAAGCTATTCTCTTAAGAGCTGGCAAAGAGAGGAAGAACCATTGAAACCCGAGGTATAACATTTGCCATTTGTATTTTGAGGTCTAAAGTAATTGATAAATCGATAAAATATGTTTTTATTTTCTCTTTGCTTTCTAACTTTTCAATATTTTATTTTGCAGATGCTTGGTAGACAAAGTTGGGGTGAAAATATCCCAAATCTCAAAAAATTTGCCCTTAGAATCTTATGTTAGCCTTGTAGTTTATCCAATTGTGAGCACAATTGAAGGTTGTTTGAGGCCATCCACATGAAGAAGAGGAACAAGTTAGCTCAAAAACGCCTCAATGACCTTGTCTTTGTGCAATATAATCTTCGGTTGCGCATAAGGAAGGCACATGAAGCAACAACTGGTCCAATTGATTTGGATGATATAGATCCTTAGAGTGATTGGACATCACAAGAGCAACCTCTATTGTTTACAGAGGATGACATCAATGATTTGGAGAGTCTGGCTATGGATGAGGGGGGTGGATTTCGTTTCACACTGCATGACATTGAGGAGGATGAGGAGTCATTGCCAGTGCCAAGAGAAGCTAGAGGTAGAGCTACATCTTGTATGGAGGACGAGCCACAACCTGAGTCAGACATACTAAGCAAGGAGGCATTGTCATGCCCAGTGCAAACTTCTAGGATTATACCCTCTTTTTCTACCTCTCCCTTAGGTTTTACTAGAGCTGGGAAGAGGAAGATGTAATTGTAATGATGTATTTACTTTTAGTTTTACAAAAACTATTTACTATTTTGCTTCCAGGCTTCCAGTCATCAGCGCTCTTCATGAGAATGCGATTTTGTACCCACTTTGCATTTAAATATATCTATACTCAGCTTGTTTCTTTTGTGTTCTCATTTATTGACTCATTGGATGCATCTTCTCATTGAATTTTGCAAAAAAATGCATTTCTAATTAAATTTAAGCAATTTTTTAAGTTCTGGAGTTTTTGCCAAGAACTGGCCAAGTTTTTGCTGAGTTTTTTTTAGGCCTTGGCGAGTTTTTGGTTTTGGCGAGTTTTACATCTATGGTCCCAAGGATATTAGGGAGTCTCCATGCTGGCCAAAGATTTTCGATGTTATTAAAATGGTTTTAATTTGTGTCAAAGTTTTGTACAGATTCCCTAGTTTCATCATTAGTTCTCTAAGGAATGAAAATTCGGGCATAAATAATGAGTATTTGGTGTGAGAAAACGTAGTAATGAATTCTTTTTTTGCGGCTCTTGGGAGCATATCCTTGGGTAATTTAGCAAAAAAGAAAAAAAAAATTAATTTGTTTTTATATATCAATAACATTTTTTTAGCTACTAAACTTGGGTTGGGCATCAGGGAGCTACAAAATAGCATCAAAGCATGGAATTCTAATGACATTGAGCTCTCTAGATACATAAAGACTTATCCATCTAGATTAAATCGTCCAACTAGAATCATTTATTTACTTACCAACATGGTTCTCATGTTTACTTTAGCTTTACCATTTAGTGGGGGAAAATTACATTGCTCCCTTGAGAGTTATCAATAGTTGAACCAAGAGAAGTAACAAAAGTAGGGGCTAGGGAAAATTACTTGGGTCCCACTAAATCTCTGTGTGCCTTCTTACATTTAACACATTTCAAGTCCTTAGGCTTGAGTGGCACTACAACTAGTTCCTCAATAGTTACTTCACAATAGACAATGTTATCCACAAGAACTTCCAAAGACAAATTTAAGGTCATTATTTTTTAATTTTGTCAATCCCTGCAATTGATTCTATCTTGGCTTACTTTGATGATAGAAAGTGCTCTAGATAGTAGGTGAAGCATGTCTTTTCTTGGTAAACCACATTGCCAATAGCCTCATGTAACAAATGTCCTTGTTGGTAGAGAAAGCAATGAAACACAACTCAGCTACTATGCAACGTCAAAAACATTTCTTTTGCCAAGTGATTGTCTAGGGTTGAGTAGGTTCCTCGTCATGGCTTTGGGGATAACTATGCAAGGCGTACCTTCTATCTCTTTAGTAAGCTCCCAAATACGCATCACCAATAAGAATAAATTCGTGTTGAGATCTCCTTGTAAGCAATGAAATCTTCCATCACCTTGATTGCATCAATCATCTCATGTCTATTTGGCTCCTCCATAGCATTTCTAGCCACCCCACATTCACGTTGCCTTCTTTCCCCCTTTCCACAATTGGAGGAAGATGCTATGGAAAATGACTTATGCTTCCTTTGAGCACCAATGTGTAAGAATCCTTCTCATTCAATGGACTTGGACTAACCTTGGATTTTTAGATATCTTGCATCCAACACAATCATTAATTCCATATCATAAAGGACTTCCTCACATATTGAACCATCATAAAGCAACCCTCTTTCCGCCTTTAGCTATGCCAACTCCCAATATACATTAATATGCATGTACTAGAATTGTCAGTAATCCCCAAGTTATACATAGGAGTATATTGAATGCTAGCTTGAGTAATCATCCTCCCTCAAGCCCTTTATCAGGACTATATTGAATATATAGGAATATGCATATATGTATGCATATGTATCAGTGATATCATATATATACATACTAACACATATGTAATATATTCTTAATGTATGTATCCATATATGTATTTAATGTTATTTATATACACATGTATTATTAGATCATTTAGTGGGGATTCTATTAGGGTCCTTGCCCTTGCATTGTGAGGGTTTTGTTCACAGGGCCCACATCCCATTTGATTCATTTTGCAGGAATACTTCTTCATTTAACTCTATACCAATGGAGGAGATTGCTAGTGGTTTGCCCAACAAGAGAGAATTAAAAAATAATTACAACAGTCTCCCCCATTGGTAGAGCATTGGATGTAGTAGTATTCTTGCAAAATGAATTCTATGGGATTCAGGTCTCGTGAAAAAACCCTCACAATTCATGGGCACAAGCCCCAATAGAACCTCAATTAGATTATCTTATAATATCTTAGTTACCGGATTCACACCCCTTGCCCCTGTATCTCGGTGTAGATACGTTTGGGTGCAGATGTGTCCGGATGCCCTGTGGATGCACATCCATAAATTGTGGATGCGTCCGGATGTGCACCCAGACGGCATCCAGGCGCATCCGGGATCAACTTTTGAAGGAGATCAACCTCCTTTGCCTTTATGTAATGTACCGAAGTACCAAGTTCAGGAATGTGGTAATAATCATAAATATATTCTAGATGACATCGATACTCAATAAGTGGGCCATATAGCAAAAAATTATGTTATGCATCATGACAATCAGTCATTTTAGATGTTGTATACATGGATTTATTTTGCTGTTAGGCAACATTGTTAGACTATGTCAATTAATCATAGTTTTCATAGTAAATTTGAAGATAGTAATCCTCCTTTATAGGCCCACATGCTTCCCTCCTATGTACCTAACCACTTGAATTTCTCTGTCTAATTTGTATACCTGAGATCAGACCGTTAAGCGTTCTATAATTTTTTTTTCTTTTGTGTGGATAATATGTTTGGATGTTATTCTAATCGTAAGTCCAATGGCTTATGTCAGTTGTTCAATCATGCCCTTGTTTAGTAAATGGATTGCAGATGTCCACAAGACTAAACCTTGGAAGAGCCAAGCTCTTGGCAGATGATAGTCTGTGTATATACAAGCAATACATTGTAGAACTGTCTCTGCATTAAGAAAAGTTCAGACAAAAACATGAGCAAGTGAGTAATTTCATGTACATGTAATGTTGTACTGTCATCTCCACTTTTCTAAAGATTTTGATAAAGCCAGGTCTCACGTATAAAGGTTTAAGTGTTGGTAAGGCATTGTGATATGTGCCACTGTCATCTCCTCTTTTCCTATATTTTTGATTAATTTTGTATATTTCTTTTATATATATATATATATATAGACACACACGTAACCAAACACATCCAAAACCCCGAATCGTTTTTTCACTTATCCATGTACTGCATTCTTGTACCCGCATTTATGCTCGGATTTGAACTGGTAACTTAGAATTTTTTATATAAACATTTACATATTACATAATATATAAATAAATTTATACATTACATAATATATAAATAATATAATATTGTAAGATAATTTAGTGGGGTTCTATTGGGGCTTGCACCCTTGAATTGTGAAGGTTTGTTTAGAAGACCCACATCCCATTCAATTCATTTTGTAGGCAAACCACTACATCCTTCTCCCATAGGGCAACCAATTTACATTCTTCTTGCCTCCATCATCTTTCTACACTCTTCTGATTGAAATTTCTACCTTCTAACTTTTTGCGCTCTTCTCTGGCTTGAATGCCTTTCCTCCTATCTCCTCTTGTAGGGTAAGCTCCAACACATACCATCTCATCCTCTTAGACTCTTCCAACTAGAATGTATATCCTCAAACCTCTTGCTTGAACACATTTCCTCCTATTTCTTCCTAAAGGGAAACCTCTAGCACCTCCTCTAGCTTGAACACTTCACTGCTTATCTCCTCTTATAAGGCATTTTCTTTTTCTTCTCTCTTCCTCTGTTGCTCCAGGGTACTCCATCAACATCACCTGTGGTACTTCAATTTTATCAATCAATTGAAGTGGTACTACAGCTCTAGTCATTGTTCCCCCCACCATATTCTTGCAACTTTGATCTTGATAATAACTTTTATATATTGTAACATTAGGTCCATAGTGTCAGTGTCCCTATCCAGTAACTTTTATAAATGTACAAGTTAGAGGTTATCCACTAACTTTATTTTAGTTTGACTTTATTCCCTTTAACATTACATCAATCACACAGCAGTTGAAAAACTTAAAATTAGGAAAGCATAAAACAGATATATCGATAATTTACACCTTCAAATCAACTTCTCATTCCTTTGAAAAACGTACAAGGGAATTTTTACAGTTTTTTCACCACAGCTGCATGGAATTTACCATGCATATCACTATATATTAAATCTTCTATCTTGCACCTATTTATATACTATTTTGCTAAAAATCTAATCTTCAAAAAGCTCCTCATATCTTACAAGAGATCAATTGGAAGTTAAGTCTAAGGCATTAATGTATATCTACACTTTTTTTAGACTTAATTAGCTAAATAAAAGATTTCACCTTTCTAACTCAAAGTGAAATGTAAAATAGAAAACTTGAACCATTTCAAACATGTTCACACTGAACTTGTGTAGAAGATCCTATCCGAGATAAAAATTCATCAGTCCTGATAAGTGCCATATTTTGTCACAAACTGCTGGACTTGTTTTTTAATATTTTATAGCTCTCAAATAGAACTCTTTTATTGTTGTAGTTATTAAAGCATACATCTAGCCAGTTGCAGGAGAATCTTGTGAATCTTGTGTTTCTTTAAAAATGTGGATCTTGATCGTCTCTATCTTCCATTGCACCAAGAGATATCATTCTTCCATCCTTTTGCGATACGATGCCCAGATTCTTCATTTTTTAGTAATCTTAAAACATGCATAATTTTCAACAGATTTGTTTCTGATTTCTCTAATGCAATTAGGGTTTACCACTGCTATTGTGCAAACTGTAAGTTGTTGGCTGCATTTGGATGGAGTAAATAAGTTTAATTTAAACTACCACATGATCAATCTTGGAATTTACTTCTGGTTATTTGTTGACTCCATTTGAGGAAGGCATGCATGATTTGTATCATCACCGTTTTGTAGATGGATCTTGACTTACCTTCATCATTTATATTATTCTTTTTAACTAAACAATGTTTTCCAATTGGGGGCTATTGATTTGTATGCAGGTTGCATTAATTTCCTCCTCAATTGATCACATTTCCAAAATTATCTTAGTGCACTTAAGTTTTTTAAAAATTGCTGATCTTAAAGTATGAGTTTTGTACACTATGCTTTTCTCTCTTCCATTCAAGCTTTTAGTTTTTACATATTATTTTTATCTTCATTTCTCTCTATTGCAACTTGGATAATGTTGGTTTTTAATTAAAGAAGAAAGAATTCTCGTATAAGGGCCTTACATGCACCTTTTTTGGTTATTGTTGAAACCACTGTATAATATATGCTTGTTTTATAGGTGATGAATGTTGGAACATCAATTGCCCGGATAGGTTTTTATGGAGCTTCAAATCAGAAATTATGGTGTTTGACTCACATTGAAACACTCAGGTCAGAAACAATCTACTCGGTTACTTTTTTTGGTAAGCAAAATATAATATATCAGGAGAATATTACAAAGAACATAAGTTCCTAAAAGGCTGGCCAAAATCAGTAACCAGTCAGACATTGCAAAGAAGAACAATGACACACTAAAAGCAAATGATAAATATTTATGCTCCCACTACAATCACCAAGACCTATGGTATGCAATAATAATAAGCATATAAATGTTAATAGCTTAAACCAGAGAAGCCGAAATCTCCAAAAATTCCCTATTATACCTGATTTTTGGTGAATCTTTCCCGCAGAATTTTTTCCCCAAAAAACCTTCTTTTTAAAAAATCATTGACTGAAATTTTCAACAATTTTTTTGCATTTAAATTGCATTTGAAACCTTAATCAATCTCTTTCCAGCTTGTGAAACCCTGTAAACCTGCGAAATGGCAAAATTTTTTTTGATATTTTTAGGACACAACTACAAACGGGAGCTCACAAGGACATGCATAGAAGGCACAACTAGTTGCAAATTTGCAGCAAGTCGGGAAATGGTGTATTTGAGTCAAAGGCAAGCAAATTATTGTTGTAGCACTACGTAAATATATTCTATAACTTCATGTCATATAAATAGTATTTGCACAAAATTCAACCACACACATACATATAGATGAATAAATCATTAAATAAAATTTTCAATGTGCACATGACAAGGATCATCACTTTTTAATTAACAAGATAAAAAATGTTGAATCCATCTTATTTTGGTGTTGGGCTTCCATCAAAAGAGATAGTATTTTAATGTTATGGAAAGTGAATGGTATATATTATGAGGTTATATCTTCACTCACTATTCATACTTCATATTTTGTGTCTACTTTATCATGTCCAGTTTTATCTATATTCAGACTTCTGTAATATCGTCTTACATTGTCACACGTGGTTTAATTTTGTGTCTACTTCTTATCTACATCAAATGTTAAATAAAGTTTTTAATGTGCACATCACAAGGATCTTTCAATTTAAATTTACACGATAAAAAGCATTAAAATCTATTTTATTTTGGTGAGGCTTCCATCCAAAGAGAGTATTTTATTGTTATGACAGGTGAATGGTCTATATTCTGAGGCTATATTTTAGCTCGCTATGTCTACTTCATATTTTATGTTTACTTTATAATGGTTTAATATTGTGTCTAATTTTCTTGATTTTTTGCACTATTGAATTGTTGTTGTGAAGATTGGTTAATTATTTGGTCCAAACAACATTTGATGGTCTATCTTTTTCTATAGATACAACCTTGTAAATTAGTTCCCTGCAAAAAAATGATCCATATTCTTCTAAGTTGCCGATTCGGGTTCAGGGACGGATTCGGGTTCGCAAATCCGGTTCGTGGATTCATGAATTTTTTTTTTTGCCATTTGGATTCGTATGGGCTCGTGAGTGTATATATATATATATAATTATAAATATATATACAAAAAATAAGAGAAATATACATAATTCTAAAACCACATTTAATTTATTATGATAGTCATGAATATACGAATAGCATCTAATAATTGTCTATAATCTACAGCAAATAACCTACATTATAACATACTTAAAAGGATAAGTTGGATTTTCGTGTAATTTATTTTACATCCAATAATTTTCAGTTTTGATTATTTTCTATACAAATTAATACTATTGAAAAAATACAAATTCACATAATACAATATATTCACTAGTTTCTGTGTAGAAAATAACAGCATTCATAGCTGTCAAGATGGTTGTAGATACCCATATATATTTGGTCTTTGAACATTAAAAATGTACTAAAAATTCAACAAAGACTCAATTAATCTAGGCATTTCAATTCTTTAAAACAAAACTCGATGCCGGGACACTCCGATTCATGAGTAATCGGCATTGCCCAAAAATAAAATTGCATTTGATTTCTAGTTGCTTGTAGTTTGTGTTCATTTTCGCCAGGGCATTTTGAGATGTTTTCTAATGTTCGCTCAACAAATTAAAACCTGAACCTTGGTTGTTTTTATCATTCTTGTAATTTCATGTTTACAGTCTTTTCCAATGGAGCCAAGACAAATGTCTATAGAAGTTTTCTTTTCAGTTGTGGTGTTACAAAGAACTTTTCATCTCCTTCAGATGGCAACGTTGAAAGCTACATACCCTGCGCAAGACCTAACAAGAGGATCTTCTAGTGCTTTAGGGAGAGATGTAAAGACCCTGTGTAAAGGGTAATGAGCAGACATTGGGAAAAGAAAATAAAAAAAACAGAAAGACAAGAATCAAGACAGCGTGAAATGCCCTAGGCTCGATGCCAATCCAATGAGATATAACAGAGCAGTGAACAGAAGACGAAAATTGCAATTTGTGTCAGAAACAGAGAAGAGAGTGTGCAAAATTCAGAAGGTGAAAGGAGAGAATAAAAACAAAGAGACCACATTTTAGCAATAGCAAACCCTAACAAAATAGAATTCGGACCCTGCCCGGATCCAACACGAACCGGGGAGGAGAATCCAGACCCGGATCTGGGGTCCAGGGTCCGAATCCGGTAACTAAGATATTCTTTGCTAAATGGCTTGAATTTAATGCTAATTTAGGCTCTTTATCATATCATTGCTTTGCTTGATGAATACGACAATGCTATAGATTATTTATTTTTTACATAGTCTCATTGCTAAAAGTGAACAAGTAATGTTATGTGTAGGTCATCTTTTGTCTTTGTAACATTTTTTATTGTAGTACGAAAAACCTTGGCTCATCAGCCATTTGT
Source organism: Thuja plicata (assembly GCA_018584345.1). Lineage (NCBI taxonomy): Eukaryota > Viridiplantae > Streptophyta > Pinopsida > Cupressales > Cupressaceae > Thuja > Thuja plicata. The sequence goes on along the minus strand of MU223350.1, from coordinate 721,937 downwards.
TTATAACCCAATATTGCACCAAGACGTCCAATCTTTGTGACATCAAAATCTTGGTCTTGTGATTTTGGATGCTTATTTTGATATTATGCATATCTATTCTAAAATTTGTTTTGTGTCTATCTTCTACTTCTACTTTACATGAATCGGTACTTTGATTGAATTTGAAGGTTTGGTTTATTAGAAAAGCAGTTAAATGTGACTTGGTTTTTTACCTTGAATCTTAGAAAATGCATAATTCATGCCCATTTGACTCTACCTGTTATGAGAGAGTTTTTCTTTTATCGATTGATTATATTTTTATTTGGATGATATATTCTTTGAAGTTTCGTACTTGAAAATTTTACAATGAAAAAATGTTTTTTTAATCCTATTGGAATGCAAACACATTTATTGTAGTTGTTCTGAGGTCTTACTAAGTTTTCGAAGTTTTTAGAGTTTGTTTTTTGTGATTGTTAAAGTTTTTGTAATTTTATTGAAGTTTTCAGAAAATGTAGATATACAAATATTACATTGAGTCTAGAATCCTTCTGCAAACCCAAAAAATTGAGTTGTACGGACAACCCCTAACATCCTTGCCATTTTCGACCAGACCCTAACCCGTACTAAAATACCCCTTATCAGACAAGCCACACCTACAAGAACCTATATGTACAACTACTACATTGTAGTTACAGTAATCATGTAGCAAAACATTTACAAAATGTTAAATGGCAAACATGACTCAGATCCAGCAAAAAGGCAAAGCCTACATTTGTTCAAAAAATATGCATATTTTATTGTCTCTAGTTTGACGGTCCTATGGCCCCAGCCTCAAGCGTCTTTACTTTTGTGCTTCCAAAGGGATGACCATGCCTTCTCTTTTGGCCTTCCTGCACGGGAGCAATCTCACCTTTGCAAACTCGAGCTTCCTTTATCTTGAGATACTCGTTGATTTTGCTTAACCTTCTATTTGCCACCGCCCTTCGGACATCTCTGTTACCCTACGCACTCCAAATGAGGAACAGGTGGAGAGGAGAGCCAACATCACCCACTTGATACTACTCCCCTTCTATGGCAACCAACCCCACCCCTGTTCTTGTTTTGGCCAAAATTTCCTCCAAATCACGCTGTCATTCTTCTTGAATGTGTGTTGTCATAATTGATCTAGTGTCTGCCTTCGTGCTAAGCTCTAGGCACTAGCCAATGAACAAGGAGCCGATATCCACATTCGTGCAATATTGTCCCTTTGCCTACAGGTAATCGTCACCCAAAACCACTGTCACTTTTTGAAGGAATTCCTCGTCTTTGAATGCAAAGATATTCAACTTGTTGGTGGTGACTTTCCTCCAAAACGCCACCATGGGTTTCGAGGCTTGGAGGGAAAAGTTGGCGAGCACTTTCTCTACTGTTGTAGTCACCAAAAGCCGCTACTGAACAGAGCTAGAGACACCAATTATGGCTGCGTGTCGAGAAAAAGGTGATAACTGCCGACACTTCCATGGTGTTATCTATCACATCCTACGCGTACCGCCTTCCATTGGGCTTTTCATTTACGACGTCACATTAATGTTCTGCAACCTATTGTTGTCGGGATAATACGTAATTATGTTTCGGGTGGAATTAGTTAGCGTCTGGCGGTTAGGGAGTTGCGCACGGGTGTGAACCGTCGCGTCCCTTCGGACCCTTTTATACTCGTCTTACCTTCGGGTAAAGCATCATGTACAGACTATGTTGTAATCACTTACTTGGAATGAATGTAATACTTGTCATTTGCTTCATATCTATTATGTTCTGTATGTTGAGTTCTACAATTAATTAAGTTACCCCAGCGGGTAAACACCTATCCTTCGTACTTGCGTTGAAACTCCTCTTGCCGACTTGCAGACAATCTCGAAGGTCCTCATATACCATGCTTTCAACATCATTGACTGACTCAACTGCCAACTTGGAGATATTGTCAACATTGTATTTCCCTCTCTTTTTACACATGAAATTTGAATTTTTTGAACGTTTGAGAGGATGGTTGTGATTATTTTTACAACTTCATTTAATCTCCAAATTTCCGACTTACCTTAAATGATGGTGTTCATGATTATTTAAGTGGATTTGCAGGGTCATCATTGTAATGTCCCCTTCTAGATTAAGCCCTACAATCACAATTTGCGATAAGTCAGAGTTAGGGAGATGACTTATATAATTTTGTTTCTTCATTATGTTCTTGATTAAACACCTTGCAACCACAAAGGGAACACAATTGCATACATATATCCATATAGACTAATAACATTAGTTAGCTAAATACTACGTTATCGGGTTCGCACCCTAGACGCCCGAACCGGGTTCGGGTACTCACCAGGTACGTGTTCGTCTGCGGATTCGTGTTGTGTACGGGTGCGCATAGGATGTGCACCCAACACTGTGGGCTCGCCGAGTTGGCACACCTACAAACCCCTGCGAACCCACACTGCTAGGCGCACACCCTATGCGCACCCAACACACACCCGGGCACACCCAATGCGAACCCACGACCCAAAAATAAAAAAAGTGGGCCCAAACTCATTAGAGAACACTTTTTTTCTGTTCCTAACCCTAATTCGCCCTAATATGAGGCCTTCAAATACACTTTCATTTCATTTTTACCTCTCATATTGCTCTCACCATATTTTCTCTCCATCTTGGCAGTTTGAAGTGAGATGATTGTATTCGAAGGAAATCGATTGTGGAGTACCAAATAGCTTCCACAAAGCAGATTTAAGTGTTTAAGGTTTTCTTTTAAACCCTATTCTTTAGTCTTTTGATAGATCTTTTCAAGTTTTAAAGTTTTTTTTTTTCATTCTTTTTATAGATTGCAACAATGGCTAGTAGTAGTCAAAGCTCAGTGAGTGGGAATTTATAAAAGAACAAGAAGATGTTGATAAATTGATTGCAAAAGGAAAACAAAGTGGTTATAGTTCCAATAAAAAAAACCAACAATATTACCCTCTCAACCAGTTACAGCCAAACATCCCTTGTCTATGCCCTCTACAGAGGATGAAGATGAAGAACCACAATTCTCCACCCGCAAGAGAGGTCCATTAGAGAGTGTATTTTAAAAGGAGGTAAGAAATATTGCTGATGAAAAAATACCATATTGGAAGGACATGGTGACAACAATAAATGATGCACCTCCTGGTTTCACAGGTCTTGGGTATGAAAAGGTGCACACCACCTTATTACAAAAGAGAAAAAATGTAGAAGCCCAACTAAAACCAAATAGAGATTCTTGGGTTTAAACAGGTGTATCTATTGTTTCAGATGGATGGAAAGATTGCAAAAACCGTCCATTGATCAATTTTATTGTAGTGTCCCCCAAGGGTGCAATGTTTTTGAGGGTGGTTGGCTGTGAAGGGGAAGTGAAAGATGCAGCGTTTATTCTCAGGATTCTCATTGACTCCATAGAGATGGTGGGTCATGATAATGTTGTCCAAGTAATTATGGACAATGCAAAAGTTTGCAAGGCTTGCAGGTGCTTTGGTAGAGGCTAGATATGATTACATCTTTTGGAAACTGTGCACCATACACTCGCTCAATTTGGTGATGCAAGCAATTGGCACCCAAATAGAGTGGGTGAAAGAAATATACCAGGATGCTGAGGAGATCCAAATGTTTGTGACAAACCACCATGTGTCGCAGGCAATTTTCAAAACTTTTTCAAGATTGGAATTATTGAAGGTCAATTTTAAAATAATTGAATAAAATATATTTTTGCGTTATTTACACTTTTTAAAATTTAAATGTGTCATTAACTTACTATTAATGTTCTTAGGTTGCTGAGACCCGGTTTGCATCTCACACAATTGTTTTGAGATGACTTGTGAAGGTAAAATAGGCATTGGGTCAGATGGTTATTTGCAACCAACGGGGTATTATGAAGCAATCAAATTTATATAGGGCCCAAATGGTGAAGGCAATGATCTTGGATGATGATTGGTGGGTTTGTGTTGATTATGTATTGGAATTCACCGAACCTATCATGTCTATGCTTTGCTTTGTTGATACAGATGAACCATGCTTGGAGGTTGTCTATGATAGCATAGACTCAATGTTGGAGAAAATAAAATTGGTAATACAAAGGAGAGAGAATGATCTTGAAGACACCTTTTACAAAAGGGTGGAAGCCATTGTTCTACATCGTTGGAACAAGATGACCACAACATTGCACCTCCTTGCATAGAGCTATCTCCCAAGTACTATAGCTCAAAAGTGCTTGCTATCTCAGGTAGAGTGCCACCATTTAGAGATTCGGAAGTTGCTAATGGGTACAAGAGGGCATCTAGTAGGCTCTTCAGTGATCTAGGAGGTGGAGTCAAAAGTTATGAAAGAATTTGGATTGTTTGTCTCAGGAAAAAACCTTTCCCCTTGTGTTGTCAATGACCAATGGACAATGGATGCTATTACATGGTGGTACCTCCATGGTCAAGAGTATATGTACCTTCAACTTGTTGCAATCAAGATCCTATCACAAGTAAGTTTTTTTGTTTTTTCTTGGCCACTTGTATTGTAGAATTTAACACTTCACATTATTGAATTTTATCTTGCATTTTTTTATTTTTTATTTTATTGGTTTTTTGTCTAGATCGCAAGCTTTTCTGCCATTGAGCAGAATTGGAGCACATACTCCTTTATCCACTCAGTGAAGCGTAATCGGTTGGCTGCAAAAAAAGATGAAGAGTTGGTGTATATTCATACCAATTTGCGTCTTCTGTCACGTAAGAAATCTGAATACAAGGAGGAGGCAGGGAAGCTTTGGGATGTAGCACCCAAGACTGCTGACTTGCATGCAACCATTGAGGATCTTGCTAGAGCCAATATGGTTGATGTGGATGATGATGATGACATACCACATGGTGCATCTAGTTCTAGTGGAATCGCTTTGGGTTCCATTGATAATGATGATCTACTCGCAGCCACTGAAAATCCCATAGATGATTATTTTGATAATCCCTATGATGATTGATGAACATTGAACATTGAATCATGATTCATGAACTACATTTTTATTTTGTAATTCAGTAATTCAATGTAATGATTTTAATCCGAATTGTGAACATAGATCAATGATCAAGTATTATACTATGAAATGATTTAGTTTTACAAGTCTGCATATTTCTATTTTTTTTTTTGTACACATAATGCATACACCCACACCCACACGTACCCAAACCCCTAAAAAAAATGTCACCTACCTACGTACCGGGTTCTCGTACCCGTACCCGTCCTCGAACCTGAACCAGCAACTTAGGCTATATATATATATATATAATGCAATTTCCTATGCTGTTACCATTCTTAAACAAATTTGGTTCATAGGGATTGAGTCATGAAATGTTTGACCAAGCCAACCCCATACTAAGCCCAAGAGCGGAACTTTGTCCCCCTTGGCCTTGGTGGCAGGACAAAGACATCCATGCAAGGTGGCCTACTTAGTAGGATGCTTGTCTTGATTCATTATCTATACCTCATCCCTATTAGTTGAGTGTCTCATCATAGTAGGAATGGTAGGGAGATTGTAGTGGGGTCCTTGTCTTGTCCATTCTAAGCCCAAGAGTGGGACTTTGACCCTCTTGGCCTTGGTGGCAGGACTTTGACACCCACCAAGGTGGTCTAGTTAGATGGCAGCCCTGTACCCTCTTACCTACATCTCTTCCTTCCACCCATGATGAGATTTGACGCATTAAGTAATAAATAATGGTACTAAAATAATGTAAATAACAGTGAGTTGAATAATGGAGAGATGACTTATGTTTGCTTATATTGGATCACGGCTGAGATGAACTGGATTACTGTTATCACTAACTATACACTTAAGACTATAAAAGAAATGGAAGAATGAAATTGGATAGTAAAATTCTGATATCGAGTTATATCTATTAACATTAGTGCTTTGTTGACAATAGTATTCGTAAAGGAACATGCTTATTTTTAAACTATACAACATGTCTAATGTTTAATTTTGTTATATGGAGGTGGCCATAATACTCAGAATACCGTCTCAATAATAGTATGTAATATACATACCTGTCGATTTCCTTTGGACTGATCTGTGCTGAGGTTAAGAATGCTCCTTGGCTTGTGTGATGATACGTCTTTTCCTTCTTCCTAATCTTCGATGTCCTCTTGACCAACGGTGGTCTCATCCTTTTATACTTCCTTGGGAGAAATGGAGGGACGTGTCTTATGAACAGACATCAAATGAGGCGTCTCTTCCAAGGATTCACTGCTCCTTATAATCCGTGGCTCTTGCCGGTAGTTTAGTGTCTTAAGTATGAGATAAACACTCTTTAACAGATGTGTTCTTTAATACATCCACCCCATTCCCTTATATAGTTAACAATGTTATATTATTTCATCAGCAAAAGGTAAGGAAATAGAAAGTTAAATATTTTAAGCATTACATGGAATAAGTCATTTGTTGAACTATATAGAGGAAATTACATATGTTAAAATGTATATATTGTTCATGGATGGCTTGAAATATAATGATCAGGTACGGCTCATGACAATCACTCTCTTTGCGATCTTCACTCTGAGTAGTGCTGCTTTAACTTCAGCTTCATTGTACAATTTATATATCATTATATTTTAACATATATTTCCAGTCATCCATGTTTAATGGGTCGAAATGTGAGGAGGGACAGAGGAGTTTCGAGCTACTCTGTTTAATTAAATTCACTAAGGTTGCCATTCTGTTCAAAATAATTTTTCGAGCACCTTAGTATTATAGCTCATTGCAAAGAGACTGAAAAAATTTATGTGACGAGACACTAAAAAATGTCGTTCAATGCCAGAAATGTTTTAAAAGCGAAATAAATCACATTTTGGAGTTGTAATATTAATAAATTAAAGTGATTTTATATTGAGGTTTCTAGAGAGTTACCTTAAAAAGCTTATAAATAAGGGGAGTTTGTGAGCTCATTTGGTATGCGGAAGTCTATTATTTCTCTACTTGAGAACCCTTGTGGTTCTGGAGATTGGAGTTGGTGCATTCAGCCTTCCAGAGGATGAAAACCCTCTGGGAGAAGATTGGCTTTGTGGTGAAAGGTCTACCATGGCTAATGATTTGGTAGAGTAACTCAGATTTCACATCCACACTTCAATGGTCATGGTAAGAAATTTGAGTAGTCTTCATTGAAGCAAAATTTTGTGGTTTTGAAGTTTTGATTGGAGCTTGAACTTGGACGCCATATTTGTAATGACTGGAGCTAAGACGAATTTATATTACTTTTAGTCATGGTTGTGGATATTTAGGTAATAGGGACACTTGCTATTCTACTCTTTGCGGGCGACTTTCTACGTATGGTGGCTTCTATCCAATTCTGAATATGATGCCCTCTCACTTCTGCGTGAGGTTTCTTGTCTAATTTCCTTGATGCAATTCTCTTCCTTGGCGTGAGTCTGCTGCTTGGACATGGATAACATATGGCAGCTGCAAATTGAGGGAGTCCCTTCTGTGGCATCAGCATCCTTCACTTTGGCTTGAGATTATTCTCTTAGAGTGGATCCTTGTCCCTTTGGTGCAACCCCTTTTCCCTGTTGTGAACCTCTTCCTATTGCATGAGTCCCTATATTCTGGTCAAGGCAGTAATCTGCAATGTATTGATAAGTATTCAATATATATTTGGGGATGCTGAGTACTTCTATAATGCTGAAATGTTATGATTAGAACTGTTAAGTTCTGATTTTGCAATTAAAATGTCAGATTGAACAAATGTTCCTTGTTGATGTTCAAGTTCTGAAATTATTTGTTATTTCAGTCATTCAATAGAAATATCTTTTTGCATTTATGTATTGTAATTTGTCGTGCATTACAAATTCAAGTACCAAACAATCTGAAATATTAAACTTTGCAAACATGTATTCTTGCACATGGTATGCAAACTGTTTGACAAAATTACTCAAAGGTTAATAGTGAAATTTTTTAGCAAGATTCCATATGAGATCTTACAGTGGTATCAAATCTGGTGGTCTTGCTAGCCTGTTGGGAGCTTAGAAATTTGATTTTCCATTGCGTAGCATGACATCAAATGACAGAAAAAGGTTGGCCAAAACACTCATAAATACAGGGAGTAAACTTAGTTTAAAATCTCAACCCTAGGATGCTGTTTTCAACACTTCGAAATAAGTAGAAGAATTTTTTTATCATTGTAGAGAAGTCACTCTCTGTGTTGTTGCAAGTAGCTCTAGTGCCTACAGTGATGTCCTTAAGTCAGCACAGATGTTTGAGACATGCAGATGATGTGATAAGGTTGTTGGTTACTTCATGTTTGAGCGGATCATAAGAATGTCTGCACCCAAGGAGCCTTATGATGATAACACAGCGAATGAGGTAATTCAAGTGTTGGTGGATAGTTGATAGTATCTTGATGATATTAAAAGTCTGCATTTTCCTAGAAGGGTTGCCATACTTAAAATTTTTGAAAAAGTAATTGTCATACTGATTCAGTCTGACCCTTCTCAAAAGTTAAAATATTTGCAGAAATCAAATTTAACTTTATGCTGGATTTGGGATTACATGATTTGATCTACTACATATTTGACCATTTCTTTGTTACAGTCAGGAAAGAACATGAGGACGAAGTGATTGCATCTTGTTGTGAGGTTTTGACACCATCGCCCCATTGCAAATGGGGACCCCCTCTTTCGCAAGCAGTAGGAGTAGTGGTCTTAGGTAGTCTTTGTGGGCGACAGTTTTCAAGCCCCTTGGTCCGGCAAGTGAAGTGTGAGAGTTGGTTTTGGGCGATTTTGGCCTGCTGAGAAGTCAAGTCTGTCTGCAACATGGGCAAGAGTTGTGCTAAATCTTTCCGGAATATGGGATAAAACCAAAGGATTCGTGATGAAACCAGTCTAAACCCTCTGAGAATCCTTGTTCCAGCTTCAATTCGATCTTACAAAGTCGAAATAGATTGTGGGAGGTAGCTTTGCTGAAGGCGTGCTGAATCCTGAAATTTGGCTAAGTCCTGAAATATTCTAAAAACCCCCAAAATCTAGAATCTGCACCTTAACTCCTATGAAGCTGAAACCTATCTCAAATATCCTGGAAGGTATTTATACAAATATAACTTACAGACTTATACTTAAATGTTATATTTGTATAAATTCTCTGCCCCTGAACTAAAAAATGGCTAAGTACAAAGTGCAAATCAATGTGTCCAAGGTTTGGGCGGATTCCGCCCAGCCCTTGGACAGGCTGTCCAAGGTGCCTCTGATTTCCGCCAGCATGTCCAAGGACCCTCCAATTTCCGCCAAGCCCTTTGTCAGGTATGAGCATGGTTCTTTGCTTGAGTTTGAATGGGGAGTTAAAGATTTGAAGAAGGAGAGTTTGCTTGGTGTGTTGATGGACATGGTATGATGACCCTGTCCAAGGTGATGGCGGATTCCGCCACCCCCTTGGACACCATGTCCATCCTACCT
>MU223350.1:690228-705715 GCA_018584345.1 Thuja plicata | reverse complement strand
ATTAGGTTTGATCCCCGTCCATTTGCTAATTTCTTCATTCATAGGAGTAGTAGTGAAATAGCAAGTAGCTTAGTAGTTGGAGTTTGATGAGTGAAGTTGGAAGTGATATAAATTAAGGAGATAGAACCGTTGAATATACATTGAAAAGCTAAGTCCCATCGTCATCATAGCCAGAATCCAAAGTCCTCGAATGAACAATGTAAGCCCACCTACGTGATTACCAGCAAATCACATCATTATAACTGAGTTAGGATCCACAGGTGTAAGGAACCTTGGATTTTTTCTCATGTTCTTCGTGAGTAATTACTTTTCAAGAGAGGGTTGAGTGTTTGATATCCTGTATCAAGTGTTTAAATCCTATATGTTATGTAGTGGTACAAAACTAACATCAACATATCTATGCTAACCATTATGGTTATGACTATTAATGAGAGTGATGATGTTCCACAGTCTTTGTTTTCTATCCTATCGGTCAACAAGAAGAAGGGGAATTCTAGAATCCTTTTAGTTAAAGAGAAATTAGCTGAAAGGGTGATTAATTGGTGTGCTAAGAAGCTAGAACATTTCATGGATAATGTGGAGCCTATAATAGAATATTCGGATGAAGATGGTGCCTTGACCCATGAGGACTATGTGATAGAGCCTCAGGATGATTCTTTGGTCACGCATGCAGTTGCTAATGATGAGAAGGGAAGGACAAAACAGTAGGCATGGATCCTATTTCAGATATCCAGTGATGGTTTTTGTGGAGCAGATACTTGTTATGAGTTCACTAATGTATTTTTGGATGAAGGGCTTGGTGAAAATAAATATGAAGATGACTTCATATCAGCTAATGATGTTGATTCCTGATCTCTTTTCAGTGATGATACCACAAGTGGCTTTTGCTATGACTTCCAAACCAGGCCAATGGAGAGATGTTTATGGTAATTTCAGTACTAGTGAATTGGAGAGTGACTTGTTTAGAGAGGCAACTACTCATGAGGAGCTTAGTGAACACATATTGTCTGAAAAAATCTATCAACCCTTTAACGCATGAGATCCGGGTTAACGCATGAGATCCGGGTGTGTGGCACCTAACTATGATGGTGATCTTGTATGGGATGAATTTTCTTTTGATCATGATAATGTTCTAATTTTACAGCACAATGTATGGCTCGACCCTTAATACTAATGTTCTTTCCTAATAGCTGCACTACCGTCATGGTACACCAACATCGGGGAGTACCTATTGACTTTGCGGTTCCTGAGGGAGATGTCGCCAAGAGAAAGAAGAAAATTGGTCCTCAAAAGCCAGAAATTTTAATTGATCAATGGTTTGATGTATAAAATGGGACCCAACCAAGTTTTGACATGTGTAATGGAAGAAGAGATTCTTGGGGTGTGAAGAGAGGCACGCAAAGGACCCGCCAAAGGCCACATGGGGCCAGACAGCACGACTCAGAAGGTGTTACTTGTAGGGTTATGGTGGCCCACATTATACAATGATGCTCGTGAATGGGTTGTAGGGTGTGACACTTGCCAGAGGGTGGGAAAACCACTCAAGAGGGACTTTATGCCCCTTATTCCCTCGTACGCGTAGGAGCTATTTGAGCAGTGGGGATTGGACTTCATAGGGCTGTTGAAGGCAAGCTGTGCACGAAGGTGTCGGTATATAGTGGTGGTGACCGAGTATTTGACGAAGTAGACCGAAGCACGAGCCCTACCAGACAATTCAGTCTTGAGCACGATAAGGTTCATATATCAGCATATTATCACTTAGTATGGCATTCCCATCCAACTCGCCAGTGATCGAGGCAAACATTTCGTGAACCATGTGGTGAAACTCCAAACAATCGAGTTTAAAATCTTCCACTCTCTGTCAAGCCCTTACTGATTTCATAGGGCAATTGAAGGCAAGCCGTGCACGAAGGTGTCGGTATATAGTGGTGGTGACCGAGTATCTGACGAAGTAGGCCGAAGCACGAGCCCTACCAGACAATTCAGCCTCGAGCACGATAAGGTTCATATATGAGCAGATCATCACTCAGTATGGCATCCCCATCCAACTCGCCAGTGATCGAGGCAGGCATTTCGTGAACCATGTGGTGAAACTCCAAACAATCGAGTTTAAAATCTTCCACTCTCTGTCAAGCCCTTACTAGCCCAGAGCCAATAGGCAAGCAGAAGCCATGAACAAGATATTGGTCTTTGTCATCTACAAGTCCTGTGGTGTTGAACAAGAGGATTGGGAGGAAAAGCTCCTGTCAGTACTATGGGCCTACAAAACAACGTATAAAGTCAGCACAGGCCAAACACCTTTTCAATTGATGTAAGGCCAGGAAGCCATCGTACCTACCGAATTTATGGTCCCCAACCTGCGGATAGCCATCGAGAGTCGGCTTGGCGACATGGAGAGTTTGCAGGAAAGATTGTACACATTGATTAAGCTGGACAAGTGAAGGATGATGGCTCAGTGGGCCACTGAGGTATTCCAATAATAGTGAAAACTCTGGCATGATAAATACATTCGGCGGATGAGATTTAACCCTGGTCAGTTGGTGTTGAAGTATAATTGGGCAATGAGATAAAACTAGGAAAGTTCAAGGTCCGATGGCTCGGCCCTTATAGAATTCGCAAAGTTGGGGAGAATGGAGTCATAAAGCTATCAACTCTAGATGGTCAATAGGTCCCAGAGGCAGTGAATGGGCCGAAATTGAAGTTGTACCATGAGCGGAGGAACCAGGACGACCCAACTCGGACAAAAGGACCACACGAGAGGCAATATTTATTATTTCATAAAATAAATGAATTGAAAGAAAGAAGGGGAACTCATCGTACAATGGTTCACCTTACAGCAAGAGAAAACAGTACAGTGATCACCGTACACAAAAAAAAAGAAAAAAGAAAAGACCGTATGGAAAATGGAATGAGGAATGAGACAACATAAAAGACTGTACGGTGATTTAAAAAGATCCACACGTATATGAGATCGTACGGATGCTGAGAATAGAGAAGGCAATTACAAATCCTTTTACCTTACGGCATAAAAAGGATCGTATGACGGTAGCATTTTGAGGGGTAAGGAAGGGATTGAAGACTGTATGACAAACTCAAGAAGTGAAGGCACAAAACCAAAAAGATCGTACGGTTGGGGAGTGAATAAAATAAAAACACTGTACGGTAATCAAAAGCGCAGAAGGGGAAGTCGATAGTAACAAGACCAGCACATGCAAACAATAAAAGACCGTACGGTGCAATCACAACACATAATGTACAGCTATTGAATTTTTTTTAGACTGACCAGGAGATTTCCATGCAACAATAGACTTAGCAGACACAGAGACCACACATAAAATCCATGGTACTATAGAATGGAAGGAAGGATGGTATGGTAAAAGTAAGAAAATACCATATGGTGATAAAAAAGCAGTTATGAGAGATCGTACGACAACACATAAGACGACGAAGCCCCTACGGAGAAGATATCATGTTTGAAGATAAGTGACATCGCCATACGGAGCGAGAGCCCAAGGCATAGTATGGAGAATCGTCGTACAAAATTAGTAAGCAACAAAATCCCTAATGCCTATGACATTATATTTATTGATTTGTACGACAAAGAAGCATTAATGGACTTGGTAAAGGGAAACTGGAGAAAACAGTTAAGGCAATTATCACCTGGCACAAGAGCTGCACCTGCAATGGACAAAGGCAAGATTGGTCGGACGTTACCATCATGAGTGAAAGTTGAAAGCAAGATGGATTCGGGAAAAGTTGTGAAAGGAAAGAAAACATGGTCCACAATACAAACTCAGAAAGGTGGTCAGGAAATGGTGACAACAGATACTATTACCTTTGAGGGTTTGAGCGACATTGAATGTTGAACATGGTGGCAGGAAACACCAAATGACCACCCCATCAAGGATGCTCTTCGACGTGCAGGCGTGCATTGGGCTATTCAAATGCCATTTTTTCTAATCCGAGAGTTTGAGATATTACTGAGGTTGATGATCGAAAACTATGAAAGACAGTTGGAAATCCATCTTCGAATACCAATGGTGCTCAATCACTGTTTCTTTTGCAGCCCCTACATTCACTTAGGTGTTTGGCATTCCTGGATAGGTTACGAAGGTTGATAAGTCAGCAATGAAGATAAGTGTAGAACAAAAACAAAAACTTTTACAATTGGTTTGCTGAGGGGATTTGACACTAGTTGAGTGGGAGAGTGTGGCACAGACAAGCAAGGGGCGTGGTCTCAACAAGTCCTTTATTGCACTCGAGGATGGTGTTGTTTACTGGATGTTATGAAGAGTAGGTTGATAGGAGCCAACAGAGCATCAGACACTGTAGTTACGATGCTTGCCTTGATGAATGGGTTACGAAATGGTAATGTCTATGACTGGGCAACTCTACTTTCAGAGAGGATTCATGAATTTTTGACATTATAGCACAAAACCTTTTATATGTCACACCACACGATTAGGCTTTTCTTGGATGTCGTGCGGACACATGTACCTCCAGATCATAATGGTCATTTACAACCACATCTGTTTGGAGCCTTATCGACCATCTATCTTTTATTGGACGCACTTGGATACTTATGCAATCAGTGATGATACCCAGTTTAGCAAGAAGCGTAGACGTTAGTTAGTTGTGTTTGAGATAGTCTTTGACAAACAAGGGGGGCGACACGATGAGGCTGAGTCTACAGATACCTCTTTGAGGATTAGTGGAGGTAGTGGTACTTTTAGGATGGTGAGCTGAGGGGAGGTGACATGTCACACCACAGGAGATGTTTTGGACCAACATGAGGGAGCCGAGGGTAGTACAGGCGTGGCACCATCAGGTTGTACCCCACAACCGAGCAGTGTCACACCTTCCGGTGGTGCACCATCAAGTACCCCTACACCTTCGGGTGGAATCACACACTAGGGTGGAGTTGCACCAGTAGGGATGAGAGATGTGTTTGCTCCAACTTTACTCCAAGTTCACAGCCAGTTGGTTCTCCCTACCACTTCCAGTGCAAGTGTTGGAGCTATTCTTGTGCCAGGATTTGGGCAGTGTTTGGCCTCTTTCACTTTGACACATCCTAGTGCAAGTATCACCGTAGAGAAGCCAGTTGTGGAGGTGGTAGAGCCACAGGTTGAGGCAGTTGTGGACGTAGTGCTAGAGGTTGAGGTTATGGAGCAGCCAGTAGGTCCGTAGGCGATGCCGAGGGATGTTAGGGTAGAGATGTCGTGGATGCAGGTGGAGAGCTACAGGTCCCCATGGCGACCATGGACACCTGGCTAACCCGTTTTCAGCTGGTCCCCATGGAACTCGTTGGACCTGCACCGCTTTCATTGCAGCAGCTGATGCCACATGAGATTGTTGATATGGAGGGGAGTTCTCACCTGAGGGAGTTGGAGCTCGACCCCCCGCTGGTGATGGGTGTACCAGGCGAGGAGTCCGAGGGTAGGGCTCCTTCATGCATTCAGCATGAGGTGTCTGCAACTCATGGTGAGTTATGTGACATTGCACAGTTTTTGGTAGATGTGGAGGCAAGTGCATGGAGGATAGTGGCCTGTACTCAGGAACAGGCCCACGGGGTAGCAGATCAGGCTGTAGAGTGTTTGCTGTCATTTTCTATAGGAGGTTGCACTGGGGAGTTTGCACAGTTTTTTTAATTCTCAGGGATGGCCTGCTATAGAGACCCTTGTGATGTTGCAGGACTAGATGCTTCAAGAGCTCGTGGGGGAGAGTAGGATCCATTCCTTGTTGAGGAGGGTTGAGCAGACTTTCCGAGAGGGCTATTATGAGCTTAGGAGGGCCTACCATTTAGCATTAGGGGTTGAGGTCGCGCATGTGGCAGCCATGACAACTCAGGAGGAGTTGGCCACTCGACTCCAGATGGTAGAGGAGGGGCTTAGCAAAGGGCTCAAGTGGTGGCTTTGGAGGAGTAGCAAAAGGCTCAGCTGGTAGCCTTGGAGGAATAGTTGGCTCATGAGAGGGCAATAGTAGAGACTCACCTGATGGAGGAGCAGTTGGACTAGGAGAGGGCTAAGTGGTCAGTGGTGGAGGAGATGGATAAGAAACATAAGGAGGTTTTGGAGGTCGTATTTATGGTGAAGGCCTCTTGGGAGAGATAGATGCTGGCTGAGAGGGATCTGTGGCGACAGATTGAGCAAGTTCACTAGTTGAGGGAGCATCTTGCAAAATCAACACCACCTCCTACGCCTTCCTCATCAGGGACGCTTTCTAGGCCTTTAGTCCCTTGATTTAAACTATCCTTTCTTCATACAGGGTAAGCATTCTTGAACTTTGTTTTTCCCATAGAAGTTACATGTATGCATTTATTGCAATCAAAATCAAGCAAAAAACATTCTAGTAGAAGATAGGTCTTTACCTCGTTAAGTTGTATGTTTGGTTTTGTTCAACTCAGACGAAACCAGGCGTTAGCAACATCCATAAAGTTTTTTTGCTTGCTAAAGATAAGATTTTAACATTAAGATGCTCATCACAGCCGAAAGATTCATGTATGCTATTACTATTGGTCAAATCCCAAGGTTGCAGATAGACTTATTTTATCAAGGGGTTGTTGATGCATGAGCTCATGCAAGACCAACTGGTGCTTTTTTAGATGTTGCATAATCAGAAATGATGGATCTATAGGACAAGTTGTTTTGATTCACATTGAGAAAAAGTAGGGAAAGCTTTTACCTTGAAACCATATTAAGGTTTCTTAAGAACATTATCATGTGGAGGCTCATATCACAACACATTTATGAGTCTTGTGAAGTATTGATGGAAAAAGGTGATCTAGGGTGGCTCATGGATGTTCCAATCTTTTATATTGTGGCATACAACAAGAGCCTTGGAGGGGAGACTTCAAAAACATAACTAAGACTATTATGTACAAATTTGTGGGAAAATAAGATTGCAATATTGGTATGAAAATAGGCTTTCTTTGGGGTGAAAATCCTAGCCTATGGTTTCATGATAGTCAGCTGCATATGTACCATAGGCTTTGTGGATACCCTTACCAAAGTCGATTGGCACTTCATTTGACAACATGTAAAGCCCTTATGGAAGTCAATTGCCACTTCATCAAAGTTGGGTTGTCCAAGAATGTAGCCCTAATTGGGTGGGAAATTGCATCCAAGGCTAAACATGGGCGAGAAACTAATAGTGAACAACTACTACTAGTGAATTAATGGAAAGGATTTTGAAACGAGAGTTACTGAGTGCTTGAAATTGTTGGGAAGGAAGTAGGTTGAGTTTAGCGATGTGCCCTTATGGGATATGAAATGGTGTGAGCTAATTTGCCATTCGGCTCAAGGGGTGTTCCAATGCGCACATTTATGGCGGCGCGAGTGTAGCTTTGATTTGCATAGTATCTCTATTGTGGTTGTCGAGTGGTAAAACACACACCTGTGGTGGGCCCTCGGGGGCACCTACATTCTCCTGGCATTGGTCAACAGGCTTTCCATTTGAACCATCTTAGAACACAAACCAAGAAGTCTTTGAGTCAAAAACATAGTGAGGAGGATCATGGAATGACCGCACACTGTAAAGGAAAGAAGCCTTAGAAGCAATTTGGAAGAGCTCCCAAATCTAGTAATTCATCTTGATCTCAAAAGAAATATCCAATTTGTGAAAGGATGTGAGATGATGTAAAAAAATGTTGGTACAACTCTTTGGCCAAAAGACCATCCCATAATAAAGTGTCTTAGACAAAGCTGTTTCAAAGTGGCAATACACAATGGAATCAAAAGAACAAATGACAACAACATGGCAAGATTGTTGAAGAAGAATGTCAAAGTGAAGCAATTTAACCAAGCGTGGGTAAATGGTGAGAGTAAATATGACTCCGTTAAGGTAGCTAAATTGCTCATTAAATAATGATGTGCATGAATGGATTAACAAGATTATCACTGTCCCTATCTACCATCTAGCAAAACCATAGGTCCTAGGATCATAATTTCGCTTTGATGCCACATGTTGAGCTACAGCTCATATGGACCAGCTGGGACTCAAACTGAGGATCTTCCATTTGCGGCTGGAGTGCTCTATCAATTCAACTGGCCTCTCTTTGGCCAGCACATCATCACTCTGGGTGTGGCTTGTTTCCAACACTTACAAATCCAAATTTTATGCAAAGGTAGATAAGCCTAGACATGGGGGCACCGCACATGTTTCTCGACAAAGCTAAAACATGTTGCTATAGCATTGTAGGCATTGGCTAATATGAATGGAAAAGAGTCCAATGTAGAAATCTGTGGTTTTACTTTGGATGTCAACAGTCAATGTGATCACTGATGAAAGTGGGGTTCCTTTCTTTCCTCGTGGACTTGAGAGATTGAAAAATGTTTTTGTGAAAAATGATATCCAATTTTCAGAAGTAATTTGTTTTTCTTAATCTTTCATTGTCTATATTATATAATTATGGATGAGTGTTCACAATTCTTTATGAAAGCCTGGGCAGATCAGGAAGATTTTTGTTTAAACTAGATGGAACATTTGTTCTTGGCATCTTCTATGCATTATGTGTTGAGTCACAAATTTAGGTCATTAAAACCATAAAAGTAAGAAATACCATTTATATTGTTGTATGCATTACTAAATTAGTAAAGAAATTAGCAATAACAAACATTTTAAATGCATACAATGTCACTAGCAGTTGTTTCCTTAACAAAGATTATCCCTCGAGTGAAGAAGGGGATGGTAGCTCAATGCTTTGTTGCTAGGTGGGGTGGATAAACTACCTTTGTGCCACTTGTTCCCTTGTAAAGATGAAAATGGTGTGCTTGATGGATCAAACTGGATAGCCAATGGTCTTATTATATTTGAACTCTACCCTTTGTATTAGGAGGCTTTCACAACTTTATGTATAAAAATATAGTGAAAATAAATTAAAGTTTGATGATAGTCCGGTGGTTTTTAATCCAATTGTTGCATAAATGATGTGGATATTATAAATTTAAAATTAGTTTTGTTCGATGCAACTTATCTGTAAGTGATATTGGTGTAATTTTACATCATTTAATGGACTTTTTTTTTTAATATTAATTTTGATATCACAATAAAAGGGTAAATGATGTGGTTGATTAGGTTTGACGAATAATAGAATAATTATTGGTCACTTATCAGGCTTTCATAGGCACCTATAGGTGTGGTTACTAGTTCTTTACTTAAATTTTTGTCTGATTTCAGTTTTAGAAATATAGTAATTGTAAATTTCATTACCTTTCTGAACAATTCAAACTTTCAAACATGGTAACTATGATGCTTTTGTAGACAATATAAATTTTGTGTTGTGTAACCTTCCCAATAGATGTTCAGGTTTGATTATGCTTTGTTATACAATATAAAATGAAGACCCAAGAGTTTATTTTACTATGCTTTCTTCATTAATTCTTATTTTAATAATAATCAGCTGTGATTCCATTAGTATTCATATGGTTGAATTAATGTTTTTTGAATTCCTTTTTATGGATCTCTTCTACATTCTTCAGCATTTGGGATTGGGAAGATGCATTGCAAGTGGCAGTGTTTAGTGATGCACGCACAGCAGCCTCTGCCAACTGGAACCTACCACATGTAAGAATGTTTTGTCTCATGGTCTGTTATCTCAGGTTTCTATGTTATAGGAGAAGAATATTTTTGGAGATGGGTGTGTAATAAAATAGTGTTGTGTAGGTGATTCTTCTCATAAAGCATCATGAATAAAGCCATGTGATTTCATTCCATCTATTTTTGGTCATCTTTATTCTGTTCAGTTGGTTGTGTATTTGTCCTTTATATGTGGACACACACAAATTGAGAGATGGATATTGGTGTAAGGAGGGATATTAGTTGATAAGCATAGAGTTTTTGTTAGTTAATACTTAGCTTTTATTGTGTTGGGAATTGTTGATATAAAACCCATGAATTTCTACAACTGAATACTTTTAGAATGCTTTCATTCGAAAGAGCATGTTAACAGGGATCTATTCTAGGTTCTTAAACTAAATTTTGGTCAATATTTCAAAATAATCAAATATCATTTTTTCTGGATTAATTTGATGGAAGAGTTATTAGCACCTTAGTCATTCCTTTTGGCTTTAATGACCCTCCTTCTCAAGAGCATTCATTCCTTCAGCGAACCATCTCTTATGAGCTTGAATGGTCCACTTGACACCCATTGCATAAGGCATGTTACAGAGTGTTTAACTTGGTATTATGTTAATCTGGACACAGGCCAAAAGATGTTATCTGGTTTCAAACCAGAATTTAAGCCACAAGTCTGGAATCAAAGGAAAAGGGATACTTGTAGGTTCCCAGATCACTTAATCTATTATGTATATATGTATACAGCTGCGTCACCTCTATTTCATGGGTTGTATCTCCTTAAACTAATCCACAAGCTGCAATGTACTCAGTGGATCACTTTGAACAGCAAATCATTGCAGTTCCTTACCAGTTTCATTGTGGGTTCTATCTGTTTTGGCAAAAATTCAATTTTCAAGAGTGGAGTTTGTTTGTTTCAACCACGGAGCATCAACGGTGACCTGCTTACACACTATTAAAACTGACATGCATCATTGTGGAAAATGATCAAGACCTTGCTAGATGTTGCTGCTAGACATGAATTAACCACTTTAATCTAGATCAGGAAATGAATAATTATTTATTTGAAGACAAGAATGTTACATCAGATATGCAATATAATTGCAAGGATGGGCTCTTTGTAATGTCCCCTTTTTGCAGCCTTTCCAATATCCTGGGGACATCCAACTTTCTTGGAAAGCACCATCCTTGTCGGAATGGAGTTTAGTTATTGGTGTAGTGTTGAGGGGATCAAGATGAGTCCATTAATGCTTTCTAGGGGCAGTTTCGCTATTTCAGGTGCATTCCAAACTTCTTGGAGTAATATATTTTTGGAAAGTATCAATTATTATTAAGTTGGATCTCTAGTGAGCTCCTGAGTATGTTGGCACGTTTAGAATTCACCTTCGGACTATTTTTGTGTTTTCGCTTTTTTGGCTAGATGTGCAGAAAATAATTTAATAATTAAACAATTAAACGTTAGGTTTTCTAAAAAGCAAAATTAAAAGACTACTTATATTAATTATTTAATGAGGTGAAATGCAAGTGACTGAAGTGCTGAAAAATAAAAAATAAAACGAAAATCATTTTATGGAGCAAAAAAATTACTATTTAAAAGTGATTTAAAATATAATATCCGGAAAGTTCAACAGAGGGTTATGAAAAGAGGCTCAAGAGATTCATTTGATTCATTCTTGGCATTTGATATTTTATTGAAACACTAGTTGTGGAGGTTGAGCAAGTTTGTTCAACTATAGTCCTAGGATGAAAACCCTACGACGAAGATTGGTTTCAGGAGTGAAAGATCTTTTGTAGCCAATATGACATGATTCATTCAAAGTCACGATTTGTTTGGAAATGGAGAAATAGAGGATTTGAATCAGATTTTTCTATCTTTCATATTCATAGGTTTGCCAGGTTTGCAAGTACAAATTTATTGAAGTTTTGTTCGAAAAATAAATATCAGAGGTCTATGCAAGTTTCCAGTGCTGTGTGCAAAAGAAGAAAAATTAGATATTTTTGTGGTTGTGTGTGCAAGTGGGAAAATGCAGAAATTGTGATGTGTGTGTTGTGTAGAAGAATGAATTTTAAATCTTATATTTTATTCAATTGAGATATGGTTTTGTCGTACGTTTTCCCTTAGTTACGAAGGAGGCCATACATTTTGGATGCTCCCCTAAGGAGACCGATACCTACTTGAAAGTCTTAAATGCCTTAATATATTTTGCCTCAGCCTATATAGACTTGTTTAAGCCAGCACAACTCTACAAAAAAGAGGTCGCAACATTATGTGAAGTTGGTGTACTTGTATGAGGGGGTGCCGTACTATCTTTTTGGAGACCATTAGCTGACTTAGTAGTTTGGAAAGGATTCAAAGTCTAGTCAAACTTGGCACTACTTCAAAAGGGACCAATTTAAATGTTTTAAAGCTTCTAAAGCCTTCCTTCACCTTAGTGCAGCCTTTCTCAATTCTTCCGTACACTCTACAAGGGAGTTAAAGCTTCAAAAAAGGCTGCTATACCATGTTATGAAGGAACCATACCATCCTTGGGAAGCTGTACAACTTTAAGGAAGAGTCAAACGTTGCTGATGGGGATTGATCATAAATCAGCAGCTGTGGTCAGCTCGTCTACGAATATTGAACATTATTTAATAATGTTACTGCTATATGTGTTTTTCTGTGCAAATCATTCTACAACAACAATATGGAGAGTTTGCAAAAGAATTATCTGTTGATTATTTTTATGCAATAAATTTTGTTATATTGACTTTGCTATAAATATGAAGATCAGGAAATTATTGTTGTGATAACTAACTATTTCCCATATCCCTTCAAATAAGTTGAAACAAAAGCTCAAAACAGCAGCAATCAAATTGTTTGACGAAATGCCTGTGCATATAAGCCATCAAAATTGCAATATTTTGGTTTAAAAAATTTGGCCAGTATATTACACTCTTCTATGAAATCAAAGAAATAGAGTAATCGAGCCTGTGCCACAATGACCATGGAGTCAGCATCTATGCTGAGCCAATCAAAGTCAGATTCAATAAGAATACTAATTCTTGTTTAGAAAGCTAAAAAGCTTCATTTTTCATAAGTTCTGCACAGAATTATCGTCCTGAAAATTTGCTATACATATTGTTTCTATGGAAGCAATATGGTTTATAATTGAATTCTAAGGATACTGCTTGGTACGTGGGCCTCAACAAGTAATTAGAAGTGATAAAGACATTAATAATGAAGTAAGGGCTATGCGCCTTGCTGTGCAACCCACATATGACATGAGTTTGACCGAGCAAAAGGACAAAAAAACCTTGAAAGGCAGAGCAAAGATACCAAAATTGAATGACCATGTTTTTGGGTGAGCAAGATTGCGAGTGTATATGGATATTCCTGCATCCTTTACCCATAGTAATACGAAAGATGGGATTGGCGTTACGGATGATGCAATTGGCCTAATCAAATATTCCACATGTGATTGTGATGTGTTGCCTCTAGTCAGGGGAACACGACCCCCTGTAACAATGGAAATAAATCAATAATTTAATTTAAGTTGTACAAATAGTAACTTTATGATTTATACATTAAAAACAACTTATGTTTTGCTATTAAAAAAGTTGTTTCAAAAAGCGGTAGAAAAAGTGTTGCTAGGAATGGGCTCAAAAGTAATATTAATTAAAAGAACTTTTTAGACAATTTTTAAAAATGAAGTTGGAAGGAAAGGGAGAAAAATGAAAAAAAAAAAAAAATTCTTAAAGAACCTATATAAGGAGTTCAGGAGTGGAGGGTTACCAATTTCATATTTTCAAACCCATTTCTCTTTTTTTTTTTTTGGATCGGTAAAAGGCCGAAGCCCGAGATTTTATTAATATTAAAATTCCAAGTTTTACAAGAGACTCCATTCTTTGCGGGCACTGGTAGGAAAGAATGGAGAAGAAAACCTCCAGTCTTGCCCGGGACCCTAGGTCTAGATTACGAATTACAAAAATTAAAAAATTACAAATAATATGAGGGCATTCCCTCATTTACAAAATAGTTGAAGGCATTCCTTCATACAGATACAAGAAGAGATACCAATTTTATGAATTAGAATTTTAGTATCCGATATCAAGACCCACTTTGTAGAATCATAAGGTCGGCTAATTGTGAATTGCAGCCTTGTCTTTGATTCTTTAATTCTAAATCATGCCTTTGAAGTTTAATTCCTTTCCCTGCACACACTCAAAATAAAGAGACCTGTCTAATGCTTTTGATAGTTGTTATAGAGAAATGAAATATTTAGCAATAAGGTAATCTTTGTCTCGAAATTAAGAAATACAAATTAAGAGAATCTCTCTAATTATGGATCGATATTATTAGGATTAATTGATTAAAATAAGACATGATTTAATTGTCTAAGATTACTGGGAGACTTTTATTTGGGGCTGATGAAAGGATTCTAATCCAAAACTTATATACCTGAGTACGCTCACTGTTGCTTCTATTCTATCGTTTTGTATTTCTCCCCCACAGTTTTTTTTTTTAAAACTTTTCATGCATATACAATTATTGGGAGGAAAGGAGATTAGTAATAATTCACGATCCATTTAGAGCAAATCTATTTTTAGTTTAGCTTCGAGCTACTTCAATTTTTAAGGTAAATCTGATTAACAATATATTTATTAATCCATACTGGATTCCTATCTTTGTATTAAATTGAAAACATAAATCCAGTTCCAGATTAAAATAAGGTAGCATCCCCATATATATTTTCTTATTGCTCTAATATAAGCCTAATGTGAGCTTTTAGATTCGCTTGACGAGCTTGTTTGATTGTGACCCTAATGTTTTTTAGGTGTTAGTGTCAATATTTCACTGTAAATCTATCCACGGATGAATTGACTTATTTCTGTCTCCATAACAGTGAGTCTGGTTTATATGTTTCTATAAATATGTTATTTATAAAACCGTTAGATATCCCACAGAGGGAGGCTGCCGAAGAGAGAATCCTATTCTACAGAAAAACAACTTGTTCACCAAGTTTAGGAATGTGAGATACATCCTCCAAGCAGGGGTAAGGGGAGACTCCCATTATCAAGGCACCCGGACCTGGATTAAAGGAAAAGGCTGAGTTTATCTAGTATATAAAGGTCACCTGGCTCTATATTTAATAAGCAATAACCACCGCTAAAAGCCTGGTTGATAGCAAACTACAACTAAGGGTAACAAGAGAGTTTGGAGTCACCGAAAGCAATCTCCAATCTACAAGGTTTTAAAACAGGGCTGCGAATAACTGGAGCAACCTAACCATACCAGGACTATATGGGTGAGAAATGATTAAAGCTGAGAGAACTAGAAGATTATAAAAGGATTACTATAGATATGTTTTTAGGTCTATATTAATACCAATATATAAATATATTTGTATATATATAAATGTATAAATATAATTATATGAGTATTAATCTATGTTAATTTATTTCTTATTATCTGTGTAGCTGTGAATTCTAAGCTGCGATAAGGACACTGCTGGGTTACTTAGAGCATAGAGACTACCTGATAACGTAATAAACCTTCTTACTATAAGGTTACTATAAATCTAAGTTGCCGATTCGGGTTTGTGGACGGATACGGGCTCGCGAATCCGGTTCGTGGATTTGTGAAATTTTTTTTTTGCCGTTTGGGTTCGTAGGGATTCGTGAGTGTATATATATATTATATATGCATTATATATAAAAATAATAAGAGAAATATACATAATTCTAAAACAGTATACATTCTAAAACATATATATCATTTCATAGTATGAATCTGTATACAGTATACTTGATCATTGATCTATGTTCACGATTCTAAAGAAAATCAGCACATTGAATTACTGAATTACAAAATGCAAATTCAAAATATAGTTCATAACTTCATTAAAATTTGAAACATGATTCAATGTTCATCAATCAT
>MU223350.1:667117-677198 GCA_018584345.1 Thuja plicata | reverse complement strand
GCCATCCAGTTGCGGACTCCCGACGGACGGGAGATATACGAGGCCATTAGTAGTTCCAAATCGAAACCTCACCCCGAGAGGATGGACAAAGCATCCGAAAGGATGGACAGAGCAGCCGAGGGGACGGAAGGGTACCGGAGAGGCCAGACGGACGACCGAAGAGGCCTCCAGAAGGTAATTAGATTAGGCAAATAATAATTTCAAAAAAAATAAAAATTAAAAAAAAGTAAAGTGTCCGTACGGTGCCGTACGGCCATACAGAAGCAAAAAAAAAAAAGTTAAAAAAAAAAACTTGTCGTACGGCCTGATGCTGTACGGGTTCGTACGACACATGGTCGTACGACAATTCTGCCCCATAACGCGCACAACGCATAGCGAAGACACTGGATAAGACTTAGGTTGTCGTACAGCCATACAAAATTAAAAGTACAGAAGACCGTACAGCGTTAAAACACAGACCGCACGGGCAAGTGGAAGGGTCGACCGTATGGATACACATGAATGCATATGTCGTACAGCCGTATGACATTCAGAGTCTAAAATAACCGTACGGTGAGTAAAGAGACTGTAGGGGCAGTCCGTACGGCATAACAAGTATAGAAAAAGACCACCGTCCGGTTGTACAATGAAGGTTCATACAGCAGACCATAGGCAATTTCAGCAAGGGGAACCATTGACCGTACGGCTGTTGAAGCATCCAAGACTAGAAACAAGATAGCCGTACGGCTGGAGACAGCAATGAAGGCGAGCATGACCGTAGGACCGTCGGGACTGGAGTATTGAGTGGGCAAAGGTGGCCGTACAGGAGAAGTCAAGTTAAAAAAAAAAAAAAAAAGACGACAAATAAAGAACAATTCACAGCGTCTAGCATATGGCACCGAAGGGGAGGACATCACCAGGTAGTAAAGAAAACATAGTTCCTGGCCATCTGTAGAGGCACTATAACGCAGTTGGCAGAGGAGAGAGGGCATCAAACGAAAATCACAAAAACGGTGTGCGCCATGGACTTTTGTGTGGGTTTGAAGGTGCTAAATTGGTCTTGGCGGCGGGGGCGCTGCCCCTCGACCCCGCTGGGGGCGTTGTCCCCAGACCCCCATTTTATTTTTGAAACACACTACAACCTAGAGTTTGGGGTACCCGCGCCGTCAGGGTAAGCGTTGGGTTTGTTCCACTCGGTGAGAAGGAAGTTTGAAGCCGAGGGAGATAGATTTGGAGGTTGTGAACACACAGCTTTGAGCAGATGAGACCCAGAGATAAGAGTCAGAGATGCTGGAGGCATTGATTGTCCACACGCCAGTGGTGGCGAGAGCGGTAGCAGGTACTACGCTTTCAGGAGTATGTCTTGGCTGGACATGAGGCTGCCGTGGTGGAGGCACAGAGAGCTCGGGAGGAGCTGACCACCAGAGTGGAGGCAGTAGATCAAGACTTGGCTCAGTGTACCCAGTAGTTGGGTGTGGAGAAGGCAGCATGGCTATTGAGGACAGATTGGCTACGGAGGCAGCACTTGTTAGAGGCTGAGACTGAGCAGCATGTTTTGGTTCTTGTACGTGGTTCATCATTCCTATCGTGTTCTGTTCCGGATATTTTGTTGTCGTCCGGAGACGACTTTTCTTTAGGGGGGGATGATGTTAGCCGTAGTACTTACTTTATGTTGTGTTAGTTATATTATGTGTAGCCGATGGTACTTAGTTACTACTGGACGGCAGTTGGGAATCAGTGGTGACAATTGGTCACACCCCTTCGGGATTTATATAAGTGATGTACTTCCTCTTTGGAGGGGGGCAGATAGATGCTATTGTAATGTACTGAAGTTACGAATGATTAATAAATATTATGATCTATCTTAGGTATTTGTATTTCCGTACAATGTCTATGCACGAGTAAACTAGGTTACCCCAACAGGTAAACAACTTGTTGCCAACAAACATTTTTATTATAAATCAGTCTAACCCCCTTCACCATATACTCTCACCTTGTCCACATCAGGATCTTGGTGATCAAAAGGTGTTAAAGGCCCATGCATTGTTCAGTGTAAAATTGTGAGTATTTTTTCCATTTTTGGAGATTATAGTGGTATTAGAGGTGGTGATCATGCTAGCTTGTTGAGAAACTTCCAGTTGATGCAGATTACATCATATGAGTGATAGAGAATACATATACCAGCAGAGAGAGGGAGAGAGAGGAAAGACTCATTGATCCAAACTTCAATGTGGACACTAGGTTCCAGAAAATTGAAGAGTTTATGATAGAGGGAAGAGATAAGAGAGTCATGGTAGACAGAGAAATATGACGCCCAATTTAATGATCTTATTCAAGGGCAACAACATATGACAAATATGACGGCTGAGCTGATTTAGACCATGCAAAACTTGAACATTCTTAGGACTACACAAAATCAAAATGTTGAGAGGAGTTCTGTAGTGAATAATAACAGTAACAACAACAATAGAACTGTTATTGATTCAGTGTTAGACCTTTCGAACCAACTTTTCCTTGTAGGGAAGAAGTACCAGAAGTGGATGTATAGAATCCATGGCTAGATATATTTTTGCTTCTTATATTGAGTATGGGGATCTTCATGTAGAGATTCAAGTAGAAATGTCTCTTACACATTTCATTTATTTGAAGAAGACAAGGAGTGGAACTAGACTTGAACCAAAACCCAAACAAATCAGCATAATAGAGATTTATAGCATTCATTGGGAAGTTGTCCCTTTCAACTTTTGATGGGTCAAACAAATGTACAACTCATGCATAGATTTAGAAGCTAGACACTTACCTGTCACTCAAACCCATTTTTGAGGAGGAAGCCATCAAGTTTGCCATTCTTCATCGTGAAGCCATTGCCCATTAGTGGTGGTACCATGGGTTGGTCATCCTAGGTCATAGTCGTATCAATACCTAGCATGAGTTTAGTAGAACATTGATTGAGCGATTTGATAGAAAAGACCTTAAAATCCATTTCAAAGAATTGGCTCATCTTGGAAAATACATTATTGTGGACAGCTATGTGATTGATTTTCGCCAATGTCTCTAAAAAGAGGCTAACTATGTTGTTCATAGAAAGCCTATTTTAAACCCTCAAAGGTTTGTTAATGTTTTGGATCCACCATCATTGCAGAAGGCAATTAAGAGGTCTTTGGCATTAGAACTTCAGTTCCTAATAATAAATTTCAGACAAAGACCTTTCCCTTGAAGAAGCCTTTTGAGAAGGGATTCAATTAGCTCAAAGATAATTCTTCTAGAAAAGAAAAAGAGGCCTAGAATGAGTTGAGATGGAAAAAAATTGCTTCTCTTGCAAGGGACCATCGACACCAAGACATAGGTATCTTGGTCATGGCCAAGTACATTATGTTGAAGTTATTTCAAATGAAGAATCTAGTGCTAAGGAACCCAAGTTAGAAAATTTGAAGATGAACTTGAACTTGTAAGATAGGATGAATAAATGGTTTCAAGAGGTTCCTTTGCTACCCTATCTGGAAAAAAAACTTTAGAGTTTGTTGAGCTCTTCATGTGTAGCGGGTTACGGTGTTAGTTAACAATAGGGCAACCCACAATTTCATTGATGAGGGCTTGGTGATCAAGAGAGGTCTTAAGTAAAAGTCTTCAATGTGATGGTTGCTGATGGATTCAACATGCCTTGCATAAAGAAAATTTCCAAATTGAGTCTTTCCTTAGGAAATCACAAAGTGATAGATGGATTCTATGTTGTTGGCATAGGATATATTGTAGTATTGTGGGTTTAGTAGTTACATTCCCTCGTGAAATTCATTCAAAATCTTCAGACAATGGAACTTAAGCTCCAAGTTGATTGGAAGATGGTAGTGCTCTAGGGAATGGAATATAAAGCACCTAGAATCATTTTTGCTAGAAGAATGGAGAGAACTTTCCACTGTGGCAAGTTTGCTTGGGCAGCCCAATGTTTGATAACTCCCACCACGTCTTCAGATGGCAAGAAGTCTTAGCATGTGGATATCCAGTCTTTTTTTGGATAGCTATAACACAGTTTTTAGTGATGTACCTCTAGGAAGACAATCTCATGGAGGTTTGAGCATGTCATGGAGTTGGAAGGAGAAGCCAAACTAGTCATCACAACCTACCACCATCCTATAAGACATAAGGAAGAATAGAGAAAGTCATTAAGGAGATTTTGGTCATGGTTCACATCAAACCTAGTTCAAGCTCCTACGTTTATTTGTAGTCTTGGTGAAGAAGGATGTAACCATGAGGATGTGCATAGACTACAAAGCCTTGAACAAAAAGACCAGAAGAAACGAATATCTGATTCCTAGGATTGATGAGCTACATTGAGTAGTTTATTTCTCAAAGATAGACCTCTGATTGGGATATCATCAGATCAAGGTTTTAGATGGCATTCACAAGACAACTTTCAAGTCTCTTTGGATAAATTTGGCTTGATTAATACTCTAGCTACCTTTCAGTCTTACATGAACCAAGTGTTCAATAAAAAATGGAGGAAATTTGTTTTGGTTTTCTTTGATAATATCCTCATTTATAGCAAAAGTTGGGAGGAACATTTGAGACATTTGGACGAAGATTTGAGCATTTTGGAGGCACAAACATTATTTGCCAAGGTGTCCAAGTGTGAGTTTCAAATAATTGAGATTTTGTATCTAGGTCATATTCTCTATTTTTATGGAGTTCAAGTTGGTTAGGAGAAGATATGAACTATCTTGGATTGACCTCCAAAGATTGACACAACAAAGAGGATTATTTAGATCTTGCAGCTACTATAGAAGATTTGTAAGTGATTCTCATAGTTGGGAGCACCGATAATTGTTTTGACCAAGGAGGCCTTCACATGGACATGTTGATTTGAGTTTTATTCCACTGCAACATGCAAAATCAAACACTTAATGTTTCGAAGGGGAACACCAAATGCTCAATCCTCTCTTGAATAAGGTCAATCCTTATGCTAAGCTTGCAAAGTAAGATCACAAGGTGACTTTAAGGTTCCTTCTATTGTGGACACTCGCTCAGTTGAAATGATATGATTTGTTGGATCATCAACGGGACTTACATCGTTCACTAGGATTTGTCAACTTAATTCAAAGGATTTGGCTTTACAATGTGCAATGAAATTATACTCTTTTGATTTCCAATTCTTGAACTCCAACTCCAACTTAAACTTCTAACTCTTAACACTCCTACTTTTTCTTCTAACTATGAATGCAAGGAAGTGTGAATGACTTGGACTCTACTAGATGTGGTTTTATCAACGACCTCCACCCCACCTATTGCAAGCTTCTAAGGTATACTTAAAGGTTTTCAAATCAATATTTCCTCTTCAATTCCATCAAATGGATGCAAACTAAAGATTAGATATCAATTGAAGTTAAGTACTTTTAATCACTAGTTTGCCACACAAGGCACACTTACAATCAACAAGAGGCTAGTGGCCTAGTTTAAATCGAGTCAAACAAGTAAACATCCACAATTACTCTCATTCAACTAAACCACTTAAGCAAATTCTAATCCAAACAACTTGAAATCAAATCTATTCTAAATGAGGGATGTAGATCACCATGCAATAATGTAAACTTTATCACAACAATTCACCATGCAAGACACAACAATGAAAGTAGAGAAAATTTGGCATTAGATTAGCAACAATTCTCAAACAACCTCCTCTATAAATGAGAGGGGTGGGGGTTTATATAGGAACCCCAATTACAATGAATGACCAAATCTAATCGATTACAAATCCTAATTAACGCAACAAAAAATAGCCAATAGAAATGAAGCACCACAAAACGAGCCACTGAGAAAATTCAAAGGCTTGAGAACCAATAGGAAGCAGGGAAGCCGTCTAGTCATCATACAACTCATCATCTAAGATGCACACTCCTTTTTCCTTTTCCCTTTTAGCAAAATCAATGAACTTAGCCAAAATTGCACTAAGTTCATCCATGTCAATACCAGGAAGGCTGTTGTGTTGTATCTCCATAACTTCCAACTTATTCATGCAAGTGCTCAATGTGTTATCCCAATCTGAAGTGTGCCACTGTAGATCAATAATAGGAACCATAAGTGAGTGACTATTCTCAAGAGAGTCTATGCCTCTGAAATAAACTGACTCCATCCTCGCCTTCAACCCATCCAAATTCAACTCACAAGAAGCATCAATGTCAAGTTCAAGCAACTCCTAGATTGTAATAAGCACCTTCAAACATATCTCCAAGATAGGAACCTCAATATCCTCACATTGTGTGCGTGCAAGCTCATATGTAGTCCTCTTAGTGCCTAATGAGAGATACCAATTACCAAAGTCATAAGAACTCCCCCTATCAATAATTCCCTCCCGTGTCAGGATCGATGTGGGGATACCTCTCAATGCCTTGAGACGAGGAATAACCATGAGTTCAATGGGCTGAATTCCCTCCAAATATCATCCAATCCTTGCATTTTATTTATCAATATTGTAGTCCTCTCATGTGCCTGAACTATCCTTGCAAGAAAGGCCTCTACTTGCTCCTTGATATCATCTGCCCATCCTATCACTATGCCACAAGCACAATGTGAGTCCTAAGAAGTAGGGGCATATGGAACCAGTGTTATGCTCTCCTGTCATGATGGATGCACATGTTTATTTATGAACTCCATCATCATATTCTCCAATTCCAGTTCATCTCTTTCTTTCATCAATTTATTCATCATTTCTTCAATTGCATCCGCAGTGCCTCTCAATTCTTGAAATTCTTGCTCTTTAGTTATTAGCATGATATTGAATGAGGAGATGTGGTAATCATTAGGAGTAATCTCATCTTCATTCTTATCTTCCACTGGGATAGCCAAATGCATAGTGCAAGATCCTGACTCATCCCTGTTAATCTTATGAATCCTCCTTGCTGGTTTAGGTTCCTCCACTCTGCCAATCCTCCTCAAGAATGTGTCAATGTCGTCCATAGGGATCACTTCCTCCACCCTTCTTCTTTTCTTCATACTCTCCCTTGGCCATTTTGGAACTGTGGATAAGTCTTTACCATCTTCCAATTGCTCATCTTCATTAAGTCCCTTCAATGCTGAAATGACCTCATCCTCTACCTCCTGAGTGTCAGGATCAGATTGTCTCATATTGCATCCCAAATCAACCATTAACTGAACAGTAGGAGAAGCTGGTAATATCTTTGTTTCCTGCTGCACTAACTATGTGGATGAAGCTCCCTCCTGACTATCCTACGGTAAAATCTTTGTATCTCCACCCTGACCATCCTGAGGTAAAATCTTTGTATCTCCACCCTATACTGAATCACTATCCACTGTCTGTGTCCCTATCACCCTAGTTGATGAAGAACTAGGAATAGGAGTTGGTGTGGCGGTCCTATGTCTTTTGCTCCCAGATTCCTTACTGATAGTCCTGTCACTTGTTGTTCGTGATGTCTCTACCACATTACCCCCTTCCTTTGAAGCTTGCCATGCATCCTGAATGTGCAATCCTAAAGTACCAATAGTTCTATCATCACCTCTAGAGGAAGAATCCCCACTCTGCGTCCTCGTATGTGTGAAAGTAACCCCTTGTTTCATTAGCCTTTTCATTTGCTTGTCCATCCATGTTCTTGATCTATCTATTACCTCCCTCATCAAGACCCCTAAATCTGAAAGTTCCTCCTTTAGTGACCAATTAGGCAACTCAATTAACTTATCCTTCTCATACTCATAACCAGGATCTATTATGTGCCCATCATCCTTAACCTGGTCAGGAATAGGGAAGACACCACATCTTCTCATGAAATCCAATGTCATCCTGGACAACATTTTTCTTCTCGCTGCTTGTTCGTCCATTAGATTTGACCAATAATCTTCTATGTCCATCCTGCCTTTGTAGGTTTGGATCCGCTGAAATGGATCAAAATCCTTCCTTGCCTTATATGTTCCTAATTGGTAGAACTGTATCTCTGCACTAGCTGTCCCTATTGCCTGCAATGAAGGGAAAGACTCAACCATTTTCCCCAATGTGATGGAGGAAGGCATTCCTTGTTTGTGCTTCTCTTTCTATACAAGAAACTCTGAAAATTGTCTAACCACCCCAACAAAACCATTTTGTCCGTAGGATATTTAGGAAGTTTGTATGGCTCTGAGGAAAATCCCTGGATCCTGATATAAGTAAAAGTAGGGAATTGGATACACCAATATCCATACTGCTCAATTAATGCTATGACATCCTTGGACAACCTTCTATGTGTTTCTCCCTCAAGTGTGCGTGTGATATTCATGGTGAAGATGTCATTGACCCTCCTATAACTTGCCTTCTCATGTAGCTACAACTCTAGATAACAGTCATACACCTTGAATTGATCCTTGCCATTACCTATCATACACCTGCATATGAGACCTGGATATTCCACATTCCTTGCTAACAAGTATATCATAGAGGAGCTCATATAGAATTGTTTTGTTTTCCTCAAGTCCCTTAGTTGGACATCTATGTTGTCACTGATTATTATTATCCAGATTATCATCACATTCCCTATAATTATCTCTTCAATGAAGTAAAACATCCAGGCATCAAAGAAGGCCCCCTAAGGTGTGCCCATGACTCTGTTCAGCATAAAGATTAGATCACTATAGTCTTCTTTAAAATCCTCACTTACAAGCTTCTTAGGTAACTTAGAATGATACTTCCTTGGCCCAATGATCCAACTTTTGTTGATTATGTCCGTAAAAGTGTCAGGTATTTGGTCATAAAATGCTTTAGCTTGCTTCTTAGTTCGGAGTTGCATCTTGGGATAGTATGGGATCCCAAAAGTCTCTCTCACTGCCTCCTCATTAAAAAATGCAAACACTTTTCCCTTGGCCCCAATTGTTCTAGTGTCTGGATCATAATTCTTTGCACACTAGACCATAAGTTCACTGCACTGGATAGCTGAAGGAAACCCAGCTGCGTGGTAAAGTCCACTCCTCATTGTACTCACTGCTATCTTTGAAGGAAGACGATCCCTATGCCCATACATTATCCTCTTTAATCTCTTCATGTCAATATGTTCCATGTTCGTATCAGAGACCTTTCGCCACTTGGAAGTCATTGCCGACACTGGATAGAATCCCCTGGAAAGCTTCTTAATAAGCAATGTCCTCCCTGCAATCCCCTTACTCTCCGCCATGATTCCTGTGTTTGAGCTCGAAGTTAGTAAGGATTTAAGGACTTAGACAAAATAACAATTTTTGAAACATAAAATCCTTAAATAAATTCGTGCAATCCTAAGAAATCAATGCATGGATTAGCCTATGAATTCCACACCTTATCTTAACGATCTAATCCAAAGAAAGAAATGATCAACATGAACATGCAAATAAGAATCCAAAGACACAAGAGGTTTATCAATACTTAGCCAAAAATGAGGAAATTGAAATTTCACTGAAATCTGATTTCTGAAGACAAAAGGAACAAGTCTGAAAATTAACCACGGATTAAACATCTCATGAATTTTACCACTCTCTATGTCCATGGATCAATTTGTGAACTTTGAATGATATTCTTGAGTTCAATAAGCATTAAAATTACATCGCATTACCAAGTCTGGTAACCAATGCCAAGTCTGAAGACACCCTTAAACCAGCCCTAATACTTGATCTAATTCATCTCAAATCATGATTCATGACCTCAAAACAGATTAGGAGTCAAATTGCAAATCAAACATGGCAGCAAACTAATCATCATCATTTTGAAATGTTTCTACTTCTGAGGACAAGTGTGAAACTCACCTCCTTATAGATGATTTTGACCTCTAAAGTTGGTGCCCTTGATGCAAGAAAATCCCTTTAACACCCAGCAATAACCCTGATGATGATCGGTCAAGTTGGCAAATTATAGGAAATTTAATAAAGATCACCCCTGTTATAGATGTCTGCAGACTTGGGTCTGAAACTTGTGTCTTCAGACCTTAGAATGGTTGCAAAATGATCCCTAAATGACACCCAAAAGGTCTGTAATATGGTTAGGATCAGACTGCAATTAAAAAAGTAAACCCAGATTTGACAAAAATTACAATTCTCAGAAGTTGTTTTCAGATTTTCGCTCATAGCAGCCTTACCTTAACCTCCCAGTGACTGGAATCAATTG
>MU223350.1:628723-653914 GCA_018584345.1 Thuja plicata | reverse complement strand
AGGTGGAAATCTATTGTTATATTGATGTTTGTTATGATAAGGATTATTCTGTGTATTGAAACAAACCAGTAAATCAGTGTACTGGTGTGATTGAGGGAATTAATAATTTGAGATTTCCTTTAAAAAAGAAAACTCCGATTACTTATTTCAGAGAAGTTAGGGAATGCTATTCATGTGGTTATAATATGTGGTTAAACTATCAACTAGAATCTGTACAGTGGCCAAACAGAATTAAAACAAGGACACGTTCGATTTCTCACAGAAGTCTGTAGTCATTATTTGGGGACAGTCTGAGTTAGGAACATTACACCACCAAAATCGGTCCCAGAAGTAATCATGCCCTGTTAGCTCTAAGGTCTTTACATGGTTACTGTTCTGAATTTCAAAATTTTCACCATTTTGCAAATTAGCTGGTTGATAATATGATAGTGTTAAATTACAGGGGCAATATTGACGATGCTTTTGGAAAAAATTAGGTACTACTACTTGAATGTTTTTCCTTGTAATGTGAACTGGAATTTGGTTGTTTTTTCATATTTTCACATATTTAAACATAATTGGTTGTATACTATATTTTAACCTTCTCCTATCAACAATAAGTTTTAACAGTTTGACATAATTTGCATTGGCCTTCTTAGAAGGCACATATCTGTAATGGCAGGCCATAATTGATGCTGCTGCTGCTGATTTCCACTAACTCCAGCAGATAGGAACACTAAAATTATAGAAAATTTACTCTTGGATCTCTTTTTTTCACTTACTTATAGCTAGTTCCAATTTTTTATTTCTAATTTTAATTTTTTAATATTATTTAATC
Source organism: Thuja plicata (assembly GCA_018584345.1). Classification (NCBI taxonomy): domain Eukaryota; kingdom Viridiplantae; phylum Streptophyta; class Pinopsida; order Cupressales; family Cupressaceae; genus Thuja; species Thuja plicata. The sequence continues at coordinate 653,097 of MU223350.1, read as the reverse complement.
ATCAACCCCCTCATTCCCTGTAGTCACACCATCATTTTTCCACTGCCATCTCCAAAATCTAGGAGAAGTTTTGCCATCGCCCATACCCCATTCTAGCATCTTCCATTCCCCTATCTCAGAATCTCAGGAAAAAACTGAAAACATATCCCATCATCACCAAATGAAGATTATGCCTCCTATATTAGTATGTCAGTTGTTTCTATGTTGCATTTCCTGCCAAAGCTTGCTTCGCATATTTCTTGGAAGTATAACTTTTCATGGGTTGCAAGCATATGAGATGTAATACTTATTCACTTTCATTTAATGAAATCATTTGTAGAATGACTAGGTTGGAACTTCCTTAGGCTGTATATCATTGGGAAGCATTAATGTAGTGAAGTACTTGAAGTTGATGCAATTTACCACAGTTTGTAGTTCAATTTTTTAATAAATATCTTCTTCAACTAATATTTGGCATTTCTTGGGTCTGAGGAGCTTTTGTTTACTAATACTCTTACTGAACAAATGGGTTGTTTTCTACTAATTCTCGCAGGTAGATTATTTTGTTGATTGCCATTATTCTCAATCCCAAGATAGCCTTTGGCTTATGGGAGGCACAAATGATGGTTCACTAGGTTATTTTCCAGTCAGCTACAACACAAGAAGTGGCCAATGCCAACCAAACTCTGGTGTAATTGGTTCAGTTAATGCAGTTCTTGATGGTGGTCATATAGGTGTTGTGAGATCTGTTTGGTCACCATTTAATGTGGGAATTGATCCCATTCACAATCAACATATTGTCTGGACCGGAGGAGAGGATGGTCGTTTGTGTTGCTGGTCAGAGGGTGATATGTCTGCAAAGAATAAAGCCTGGATATCCCCTGGACTCATCATGAAAACAACAAAAATCTCAAAGCAGAATAGACATCGACCTTATTGATGAAAAATTTCTAGCCACACAAGCATTTCCTTCGATTGATGAAACATCAAAAAGATTGAAGCAGATACACATCAACATTATTGATGACACTTTTATACAGCTAGGTATTTTCTGCAGATTGACACGTAATGATTCCAACAGTTCTAGGCGTATGTTGAGCTGGATTTGCTGCACTGAAAGAATTTGGAGTTTACAAATGTAATACCCTTTTAGTCTACTCGAAGAAAGGCCTTTGTGAAAGCTATCTGTATTTTATTGGCTTTTTGTATTTCTGCTTGTTAATCATACTGAATTTCCAGAAGTATAGCTTCATTTATGTTCCTTGAAGTTGATTATTCATAGTAAAGACAGCTTGGTTCATGGATGCTATTCTCAGCTTTTTAGTATTTGTGTTTACAATATCCTATGTTTATGTCCTAATTACATTTGCCATTTTTATGTTCGAAAAAATATAAATGGGGAGATGCGAACATGTGGATTATGCTTAAGACAATCTTAAGGGGAAGTCATGAAGCGTTAATATCCCAATCATTCCATCCAATCGAAGTTTTTTACACCTTGCACAAAGTAGGATAGAAATGACAGTAAAGACATTCCATTAGGCACTCTATTGAGCTTATCTATAGTATCGTATATACAAAGCCTTCATAATGAAGCTTTCAATTAATCAATCGATGCTCAATGACTGTTAGGAATATCAATTATTTATATGAATATGTATTTAAATCACAACTCAGTGACTTTCTAATCAAATTGTGTCACACTATGTTCTATCACGCTTAAAGTCCTCCATCAGTACAATAAAATGATTATGCTATTAACAATTTGCACTCAGCAAATGAAATAAAAAAATATGTAGATAGAGTACATGTTAGGTATGACAAGGTGAGTCCATATTCTATATGAAGAGTTATATATCCAGTGCAATCCCTCTTGCCCATTTTACTTTGATTCATTAATATGATGGCTATATGACTACAAGTCTATCAACTTGCATGAATGAATGAATGATTTTAATGATGTCCACGAGACTGATCATTCTAAGGGACCAAGGGATCACAGCCTCAAACTATCTTCATATTCCTTTCAATTTCTTATCTCCTACTATGAATCTTGACTAGTAAGCTAGTAGTTTGGTTGATCTTATCTTCATCAAATAAACATTGCAAGTTGTCAGCCTTAAGATAATTTTGTTCTAAGCACAAATATCCTCATAATCTGTACATTCTATGAAAAAGTGTCATTTTGTTTCTATCGCACCCATACTGCTGAATATGCAAGTTCTCTCTTCCCATACTTTTTTGGGTCGCTTCCACCTACCGTCTCACACATAAGATGATGTGAACTCGTCTTCAATTCTGCAACTAACAACCTTGCTTTTGTTTTAATAAATGCCCCTAAATGTGTTTTTTTCACCATGCTCACATGTTGGATTAAACTCTTTGATTAATTGCCCCCTAAATATGTTCACATGTCCTCAATTGTGCAACTAACAACCTCACTTTTCCTTTAATAGATGTATACATTATTTGTTGAGGCTATTGTCTGGATGTACCTTCCTATCTATAATAAAAGTTGCACAAGATGTACCTTCTTGTACAATGCACTCATTCTTGTTGAAGATGGTTTTGATGAACAAAACCATCCATAGTTTCAATTTCCTATCTTGAGGCAACCCCGCCACCCTACTTAAAAGAATGACATAGTCATTTGCATCTAAGTGGAGGCAAACCTTTTGAAAGTTCATTTTCTTAAGTTCTAACCTTTCCTTGGATTCTCCATTAATTCCTAATTGATGTATCTGAGGCAATCTGGATCCACTTCATAGTATCTTTCCCCAAGTGGGATGGTCACCCTTGCATAGGTATCATAGGTAGAGACGTGAAAGACTTGTTCTATTATGTTTGGAGAGATGTCCATGACTACTTCTCGTATTTTTTTGTTAACACTTGTTTCATCCGACTTATAATTCTCAACACACGTCATTGCCAACTCAGGATATTGTAGGCAGTTTGGGAACATTGTTGCCTACACTAATCTTGAGTTCACCAAAGAGGTGGCCCATAGGTTCTGCCCTGAGGGTTTTTCATCCGCCCCATAAATTATGAAAGGTCCACATAGCCTAGGTCTGTATTTGTGATCTCACAATTCTTGAAGACAAACCTGGAGGGTGAGAGGTATCTATGGAATATGTACTTCATGGGAGTTACAGTAGTCATTACTTCTTCTACACAATAAACATACAAATTAGTATCGTTAAACCATTTATTAATCGAACCTACTTATTGAGAAGAAAACTATTCTAAATGCACCAATAAATCATACGATCATAATCTCAAATCTTATGCATTTTGCATCTCTTTCCCTTTAAAGTCATTTGTGCAAAACATTTTTGGGATTCAGGGGTAAGACACCCTAGACATCTTTTGGAGATCAAACATGAGGACATCCCCAATCGGCTTTTGATATGTAATAGGACTAGAAAGGGAAAACTTTTTGGGGATCGGAGATGAAAACATACTTGATCTTTTAGAAGTTGGAGATGTTGACACCCACAACAAATCTTTAGACTTAGGCCTTAGAGCCAGCGCCTTGGGAAGAAAATTATTAGAGTCGGATTTCGGGGATCGGGGATCCCTGATCACCACATCATACTTAGACCCCTAAACCCCCAACCTCCGACAATTCTGAAGGTTTGTCGAGGATCAGGAATTGGTGGTGTTGATTCCTTAATTCCAACACTTAATCGACTTTGGATTCAACCATAAGATTTTTGTTTTGTTTTGTGTTGGTCAGTGTTAAAAGGTTTGACTTTTCCTAGTTCTCGCCTGATTTGGGTTCTCTTCCTGCACTTATTTCAAATTTACAAAAAAAAGGATTCTAACGTGGGTTTAAAATCATGAGTGATAGCTTGAAGAATGATACCTATTGGAACTAAACTAAAACCCTATCCGTAAATTCAATTACTAAGGAGCTAACCTATAGAAAACCTAACCAACCACATGGGAAAAAAGACAGGAGGAATAACACTACAAAGCACAATGATAGAAAGAGAAAAACAAAACAAAAAGAACAAGAAAAAATAGGAGGATGACTCTACAAAACCCTACCTAGAGATGAAAAAATGGACATATGATCAACTACAAAGACTACTAGATTGAAGAACTTACTCAAGGTTTGGGATGTGGATTTTCTGTGCTCAAATTGCTTGAGTCGCTCGATTTTCTCTAGTAATTGCTTTGGTTCTTTGGAAGCAAGGTGGACAAATGAGTGACGAGTTGGTGTTTTATAAGCACGGAGTCGGGATGAGGCAAGCATACATTAGTGAAAATGTTTATTTTTAGATTTCCACGTGGGAATGGCCTTCCAGGGCATCAACAATCGAGCTTTCAAGGATGACATGTTACCATGTCACCTCAAAAACCCCAAATTTTTATTCATAAAATGTAGGATCTGAAACAAAAGAAATAGAAAAATCAGGTTTTGAGGATGAGACATCCCTGAAATTTTTTAGGGGAAGCTCATCCCCAATCCCTGAAAACAAACAAAAAGAAAATACACAAGGGCGAAGAGGCAATCGGGGGTCGGGGTTTTGGAAGTCACATGAGACATTGAGAAGCCTAAATACTCGATCAATGAAAGCTCGAAACAAGAGGAAAAAGGAAAACCAAGGCAAAATAAAGAGAGACATAAGACAAAGGGGCGGGGGTGGGTAACCCATACACTCAAGTGAAGATGTAGGGTGTGAGTTGTGAAGCACAACAAGATGCATGGTTTTTTCATAAGCCTTCATTGATACATCTTAGAATTTTTTGTGCATAGGCACATGTGTCAAAGGAGAAGAAAAAAAAAGTTGGAGTACATGACTATAAAATATATCTTCATTAGATACAATTATAGTGTGAAAGGATACAAGCTTTGGGATCATGTTGCATAGAAGGTGATACATAGTTAAAGCGTTATTTTTAGAGAAACTAACCCTCCTTCAGCTACATTGCAACTAGAATAAACTATTATGGAAGATGTGATTCAACTTCCTTCTATGCTTGAGAAAGTTGAATCCAAGCTCCTAGATAGACAATAAGTTGAGGAGAGCTAATAACTTTGAATCTTCTAAAGAGGCGGAAAATCCTCTAACTCAGCTTGTTCAAAGGTCTTCAAGGCATAAAAACCTCCTGAAAGGTATTCACCTAATGATTGGAGATGTGTTTTTTCTTTGCATACTAGTGTGGATGAAGCTAGATCCGTAGAAGAGGGAATTTCTATGGATAAAGAAATTACATCTTTGAAAAAGACTGAAACACAAGATCATGTATCATTGCCTGAATGACGCAAACATGTTGGTTGCAAATGAGTGTTCAATAAAATTTTTGGTTTAGATGGAGGTATTGAGAAGTATAAAGTAAGGTTGGTTGCAAAAGGCTACTCTTAGGGTTAGGGTATTGATGATGGTGAGATATTTTCCCCTGATGCAAAAATGACATCCATAAGATTTTTGCTTTATATTACTACTACTTATGATTTAGAGGCCGAGAAAATGGATGTGAAAGTCGCTTTCTTTCATGGTGATTTGGAGGAGGATATTTATATGACACAACCAGAGCACCATGTGATAAAAGGTAAAAGTAATTTGGTTTGTAAATTGAGTAAATCTTTTTAAGGCCTCAAACAAAGTCCTAGAATATGGTACTAGATGACTGGTCTCCACAATATCCAATTAGTTGGCATGAACAATTCAATGCACTCTTTTAATGATGCAACTAATCCTCAATTAATTAACCTTTTACTTCTAGAAATGTTCATTTAATTATCAGCCAAGGGTGTGTGTATTTGGAAGATGTTGATACTGTATGCGTAGCAAAGGGTTCCTAGTCTTCTATTAATTCATGAAAGCAATTAATCTAAAAAAACAAATAAACAAATAGAACCAATTCTAACAAAGTCTAGTTGGCACAATAGTGGCTGCAGGTAACGGTCTCGGTGAACACAACAGTGGTTGCAAGCAAACCGACTGGCAGTCTAACAAAAATATATCTATGAGTGAACTATGTACTTAACAAAGTGTTACAATTGAATTAAACAACATAAAGTAATAACTCTATTAACCATTAACTAAAGGAACAACTTATTATTAAACAATGCAACTACTCTTTTTAAATTAAGCATCTAATCTAATCTAACAAGAGAATCAATTCACCTGTAGTGACCCTTGCTTGAGTGTAATGTCCCCATTTTCAGCAAGTTAGTGAATATGGTGTCAAATCATCATTACATTCTTCGTGGTCTAGCGAGGTGTTTAGAGGGTCTTTTGAGTGTATTTACTATTTATGGTAAGTCACTTAGTGGTCAGTGCAAGGCAGGTAGGACACTTCAGTAGTGTTGGCAGAGTGTGATTTGGTGTTATTGGCAGGATATCCTGTTTGGAGGACCCTGTTGAGGTTTATGACTTCATTTGGTGGGACTTACTATAAATAGTAAGTCAATGGATGGTTCCGTTGAGCTCAGATGAGATAGAGGACTTGAATGATGCTCTCAGTTTTTATTTTTGGCTTCTGGTTTGGGCTCCAAGAATCTTGGAGAGAGCGTCTATGTTTAGTAAGTCACCCCCGTCAGGTTCATTCATCATCTTTCAACATCAGGATCACTCCTATGCAGATAGAACTCAATTCTGATGCTTCTTCAGTTGTTTTCGCAAGACAGGTGGATTATTATTATTATTATTATTATTTAATTAAATTTGCTAAGGTTGCCATTATTGTGGGTATTATATGCTGGGCACCTTAGTGTTATAGCTCATTGGAATTGGGATGAAAAGTTTTAAATCTTGGGTACAAGAAACAGGGACCTTGCCTGTCATAATTTCATGATATTGGTGAAAAGGTCATTTTTGGAGCCAAATGAGTTAATAAATTGTATTATTCAATATGTGCCTAAGTATAAAAAGTGTTTAAAGTGAAAAGTGTGTGAGAGAAGACACTTTTTTAATTATAAAAGCAATGCTTTGTGAAAGGAAAATCATCTATTGAGTATTTTATAATTTTTCTTCTTAAGCCTTGGGCTAGGGTTTTTGAGTTCGCCACTGCTGCAATTGTGCTGAGGTAAATAATTGCAAGATCTCTCTATTGTATTTGTGTGCCTAAGGAGATAATTGGATTTATTCTAGAGATTATTATCTGAGGAGTTTGTTGATAATTAATTGGCACACTGAGAGTGCAATTAATTATGAAATTGATTTTGTCATTCAACTGAGACCTGCATTAAGAGGTCGATCTGATTGGAGTTTGTTGAGGAGTGAACCAGAGATTTATTTGTTATTTATGAGCAGAGAATATAGTGACGTTGGAGTGCTCTCTGCGGGCCGCACGTGGAGATCTTATGTTCTTGCGTAGGGATCATCAAATTCAGGAGTAAATACAGGCCACGTGACTAATTTGAGATCATTTGTGTGCCTGTAACTGTATTACAGAGAGGAATGTGGATGTTGGTTGGCCGTCATCACAACACCAGACGTCTATATTGGCAAATATTAGGTTCCATTTCATTGTTGTATTTGTTGAATAATTAATGAATGCATTTTCCAGAATCTATTAATAATAAATATGTTGGAAATGATTATGACTGTGGATTGAAAATCGCAATTTGAAATTGATTATATAAATAAAGAGATACTTTCTTGCAAAGTTATTATTCTGTAGTTGCAAAATCTATCAATTCTCAACAGAATGATTCAGGCTCATTACATTGAGGGGTCATACTTAGATAATAAAAAACTTAAATCAGATCAATATCAACCATTCACATTCATTGATAATGATGGTGTATAATAACATAAATATTTTTCTACTTCTATGTCTAAAATCATGGTAGAATCCAACATCATCCAAACAACATAATTCTATACCACTCTAGACTTTATATATAGTCTTAGAGATAGTGGTCATAATTGTTATTGAATTCTTGTTACACAATTGTCACTATCGTATAGAGATGATGACTTTACTAATCAACAACATTGAGTTCTACAAGAATTCAAACTCTGCATTGCACATTTTTAAAGTCATGCAGGGAAAAGTAAATGTTAAGCATGTAACAATGCCAATTACATGAAACTCCATCCTATTCGCACATTGGAACTGCAAGACAAGGTCAATAGGGGCAAGGACGACCACATTGTTTGACAGCTTCGACTCCTCCCACACTACCACAACATGGGTTCCCATTATGCTCGAGTATGGTCCAATTACTTTCCTCTAAACCAGCAGGTTATTCTTAACAAAACAAATATACATACACTTTATTAGATCATCCATAACATCGTGCCATTATAATAAATCAAATAAGTTGCACAACAACCATATGTGTATGTAGTGTATGTGTATGTAGTATATGTGTATGTATACACACACATATATACACATACATACATACACATATATTACATACACATACACATACACATATGGTTGTTGTGCAACTTATTTGATTTATTATAATGGCACGATGTTATGGATGATCTAATAAAGTGTATGTATATTTGTTTTGTTAAGAATAACCTGCTGGTTTAGAGGAAAGTAATTGGACCATACTCGAGCAGAATGGGAACCCATATATATGTGTATGTGTATATATGTATATGTATGTATGTATTTATACATATACATATGTACACACACACACACACACACACACACACACATACATTATTGGTAAACAGATTTGTCGCTGCAAATTTACCTTCAAAACTAACCATGTTTGTCCTATGAGCAGTGACAACTGCACTAACAGTTGGAGAGATTACAATCAAATCACAATCTTCCTCTGCATTTGAGAGGGGCAGCGCCCTCAAATAACAAGGACTTTACTGGTAGACATACGAATACCAAGTAAGACACCATGATTGATAACAACTATAGAAGGGGTTTAAGCACAAAAATGAGTTGGATATGCAAAATGATAAAAGAAAGGAAACTTATTTCCACTTACGAGGAAATGGGTAACCTTAACACTTTCTAACCAAGATACTAGGATGCGAATGTGTTCACCATTTACATTATCGGTAGAACTAAAAACTAATAGATCACACAAGTACACAAAATGATTATCAATTTGGCATACGAGAAATTGATGAAAACAACACAGAAACATATTCAAGACATACAAATCAAATACATTCTCATTTATTCTCTTGAAAATCTACAAGTTCAAAAGCTTTTTGATATAGAGTGTGAACATTCAAATTCTCAAAAAGTTTCTGTGCAAATTTCTCCAGAGTTTTCCCCCTTGTGTAAGAGTCTCTCCCTTTTTTTATTACAAATAACTTGTATTAATAGACTTCTTCAGATAACTGCTCGTAACTACCTCAACCACTTTCTTGCAATACAATGGTTTTAAAAACAATAAACCATATTTGGTTAAGATTTTCATCATCTTTGCGTAAATGAGACTTATTTCCTAACTTTTTGCTTATAATAAGTAACATAAATCACTTTTTACCCAAAAACTAATAATAAGAATAAGAATAAGCCCGCACGGGTAGTGGAGTTGGTTTGAGGCTGTGGGTGGACGACTCATGGTCTCGGGTTCGACTCTTGTCCGGATTTGGCCGATGAACCTGGCTTGCGGGCGGTTTGGTTCATCCTCTGAGGATGAGTCTCGCCTCAGCTCACCCTTGGTACCCAAGATATGGGATGCTCGGTCACGGCTAGATCGTGGGGATACCTTGGAATAAAATTAAAATAAAAAATAAAATAAAATTAGTTATATCTTATTCCTCTTACATTGTTCTTCCCCATTTTGCAATTCCATAAGTTATCAATCTTGAGCACCATTAACCTCGTATAACCAATCTTCATCTAACACCATCAATGCCATATATTTTTAAGCAATACTCCCAAACTTCGTTCCACAAATTATGTGCTCAATCTGATCACACCATCGTAACTCAAGCTATTAAACAATTTAGTGTCCTATTTATGATTGCACATTCTGCACACATGTTTGTAAGAGAATTTTCAACTGTAATATCTAATGAAAATACACCTTAACTATGCTTTAGATGAACGTCCATACGGTGGTTCAAGGCTCTTATTCTAGCATGAGCATCAATAAATTTGATGAAGCTTTGGATTTGTACCTGTCCATTACATTTTCTTGAAGTGTTAAAATCATTTTCAACCAATCCTTTTTGTGTGCATTCTGCAATCATTTCCTACGGTGACATCTCTTTGAGACGTTTTGTAAAACACTTTGTGGGCTTACTGTGTGTTTCCACATTGTGCAATCACACTATATGTACGACTCACATGCTTTGTTTGTCCTTCCACATTTATTTGCTGCAATCATAGCATACATATCTATCATGCCACTGGTAACCACAATGTTTGCTGAAGTTCCACTTCCAATAATGCTCTGGATGTTTACAACCTCTTTCAAGGTGCTATTTTTGGGGGAGGAAATTGAAGTTTGTGATTTTGTCTTCACACTTGCAAATTGCATTTTCTTCGAAATTTTCTGAATTCTTTTCACCATATTGATTTGCAGGCATGCTACATTCATTTCTCACCGTTTCTTGTAATGACATTTTATCAAACAATTCTCTCGCATTGGTTATGCCTCCATATTCATGAGGCGTTATCCTTTTGAAGTATTCCCCTGAAATTTTCTAATGCCTTTTCTCTGAATTATGTCATCGTTGCATTCTATGGGATGATCTCGAGCGTGTTTGGTTCTTCGTATTAATCTAGAATAGTTATTATTTAATGCAAGAGTAAAGTAATTTGCCGTTTGTGACTATTTTTTAAATTCCCGAATTAGAAATTAATCTCTATTTTTGGACCAATGCTTGGATTAATTAATTCTAAAAAAAACTGGAATTCATTTCTTATTCTAGAATAAGTTTTTTATAGATTCGAAATTACAACAAAATATATAAGTCTTGTGGGAAAATTATTATTATTATTATTTTATTATATATTTTTTATTTGATTATTTTTTTATTTAAAATAAAAATTTATTTTTTAAAATCTTTTTTGAATTTTTTTTAAAGTTAATAATTCAAAAATTAAAATTTGAACCGATCAAAAAAAATAATTTGTAAGAATATTTTTTTTTATAATCTTATTTTTTTTAAGTTAATAATACATAGTTTTATTTAAAAATATATAAGTTAAAAATACATATATATTTTAATAAAAAAACCAACAACAAAAATGATAAGTTGAAAAATTAAAATTCGTAAGAAATTTTTATTTTATAATTATGTTTTTTTAATAAGTTAAAAATATTTAAATTAATTAAAAAAATGAAAAATAATCTTTATTCCAATTCCACATTATGGGATCCAAACGCAGAATAGCTTATTCCAGCTTTCGTTTTCAGGATTTATTAATCCGAGAATAGGTCCTTATTCTAGAATAGGCCTATTCTGGAAAAATTAATTCCATGCACCAAACGGGCCCAAGCTATAAGGCCATTTTTTAAGATTTTGTATTGAGATTTAATTGTACAGATTTTTTTAATTTTTCCCTTAGAGTCCTAGAAAGCAAAATGCTTTGTAAATGCACTAATCATAAAGTGCAAACCATGTAATATTTGGTGCGGGGGGGGGAAGGGGAGTGGGGGGTGATTTTTGAGACTAGTAGATGGGGTGTCTTGTGTGTTTTATTTTTTGCACATTTATTTCCTCTTTGCAATGTTCTTTTTCTCTCCCATGGATGCATCTATAGTTCCCGTGTTAACACCATTTAACTATTTTGTATGGAAATCTAAGATAATAATACATCTGAAAATACATGGATATCATTGTGTTACAATGGGCTTGAAATTGAACCTCAAAATGATGTAAAAAAGATAAAATAGTTTAACAAATGTGATAAAGCCTAAATGGTACCTATGTATGTCAATCTCTCCTAAACTTCTTTTTCACATTGAATCTATCACTATACCAAATGGAGTATGGGCCATTTTGGAAACCCTCTTTGTTAAGCAAGATGAGTTAAGAGGTCATCAATTAGATAATGAACTCGTAGGGTTGAGTCCCACCAATTTTAACACCATACAAGATTTCTTCACAAAACTCAAAACTATAAGATTGCAATTGGAATTGTGTGGAATCAAGAAGGATGATAAACAATTGATCTTGAGAATTCTTTCTATTCTTGTTCCCAAGTATTCAATGCTTTTTATACATTCTATGGTAGAAAATGTGCCCTAGGTTCCACATACAAAATGTATTCTCTAGATGAATTTGTTGTAGAGATTAGTAGGGAGTAGGAAAAATTAGTTCTAATAGGTACAATCAAACCTTCTAAGTCACATGCCTTGGTTTTCAAGCAACACACAAAAGACTAGAAAGGGTCTAGCTAGCAAGATGAAAAAAAGAATCAAAGAGAGAAGAAGAAAGATCATAAATTTGTTTCTCTTCATCAAAAGATGAACAACCTAAAGGAGTAACTCAAGTGTTCTTACTGTAACAAGCCTAGACTTGAGAACATAAGTGTCTAAAGAAACAAATAGATCACCTTTCATAGCTTCTAGAAAATAACAATATCAAGGTGTCTGATTCAGTCAAATATAGTTCATCAAAAGGATCTTTAAAGGACACATACAAAAGTAAGGGGAAAGGAAATAGTAAGGCCCTAATTGTTGTTTCTTCGCAACCAAATTTTTGGATAATTGACTTGGGTGTTTTTTACGTCATGCGATCTTTTGAAGATGACTCTTCAGAGCAATGTTCAACATATACTAATGAGTAATACCAATCTTGTTGAAGTACATGAGAGATGGTTTATTGATGTAGACATAGGAACGTTTGAGGATGTCCTTTATGTTCCATCTTTACCAACTAAAATCCTATTTGTTTACCATATCACTCACACTAGTTCTAGAAATCGAGTTGAGTTCGCACCAAATACAATAGTAATTAGTCAAATGCACAATGGATCTACTGTTGCTATGGAAAAAGGAGATCATCAATCCATATCATACCAATTTTCTAATTTTGTTTTTGACTCTCCTTTTACAATCTTTCTCCCTCATGCAAATGAGGTGAGTTGTGTGTGGAATTAACGGATTCACGACTTGAACTACTGTTACTTGCAATAACTCAATCAAGAGAATATGATTTCACAGTTGTCTTCTATTCAATTTCATGATGGAACATTCTTGGTAAGAATCTTGAGAAGAAATATGATAAAGGAAAAACATGGAGAGCTACACAATATTGAAGTTGGTACATAGTGACTTGGAAGGAACATTTCCACAACCATTTTTCAACAAGGATAGATATGTCGGGTAAGTGCAAGAAGTTGAGTCCACTTCTATAGGAACTTTTTGCATGTGAAACCCACTTTTGGAAAAAGATGTTTTCTAAAGAAATTTTCCACCAAATTAAAAAATTTAGATATGATTACATATATTGTAAATACATAGTTTATTTTTAAATTGGACTATTTTTTTTAATTTTTAAATAATTTCTAAATAAAACAACTCAATAAGCGTGAAATAACAGGTTTCCTTATTTTTTATAACACTAATTTATTTTCATATTTTTTGAAAAAATAAATTATATGACATCAAACTACGGACAATTCTTTTCACTTTGAAAAAAAAAACTCAAAAATGATGAGTTTAGGTCAACTTATGTTTGTCGTACACGAGGGGTTTTCAAAATAAAAATTACACCCAATAAAAAAATAGTAGAAAAAAATATATTTAGTAAAACACTACAAAAAAAAAATGCTCATCAATCTTGAGCGTCTTAAAAGTGATATTCCAAAAAGATTCAAACAAATACTTTCATTTAGGTCAAACTATGGTTCCCACACACAGGCATGGAAGGTCCCAAAAAGGTGATTTTTAAATAGTTATTTTTGGAAACACTTAGTGAAATCTAATTTTTATTATCCGGTTATTAATATAAATTACATATTGGGAACTAAACTTTGAGTACTACATTTCATATTACTGACTTTTCTTAAGATTCAATCTTTAAGTGCTTCAAATTTTTGATCAATTGGGACAAATTTTGAAAAACAAGGAAAAGAGTTCCACTTTTTGGCCAACAAGTGGACTCAACTTCTTGGTGGCACCCTGTCTTGACATTCATTGATGACTTTTCCATATACACTTGGGTTTTTATTGAACAAAAGTTCGAGATCTTTGAGAATTTTCTAGATTTCAAATCTTGTGCAAAGAAATTATCTAGGAAGTTCATCAAGATTCGGTATATAGATAATGGGGGTGAATATGTTAATGATCAATTTGAACAATTTTGTATAACTCATTTGAACTATCATAAGCCAATTAGATAATTTTCCATGCTTCATAGACTTTTGTGCAATTCCCAACAAGAATACGAAGTTTAGGAACCATGGAAATGCATATGGGACCAAGGGATTCCCCATTTTGAGCCATCCAATTTTCATGTTTGGCAGGAGGTGGGATTGAAGCTAGTTAAGATGTTAGATCCATCGCAACGTCCAACAAATATTTGAATGAAAATTAAATGAGATGTGTTTTATAAGAGTGATGGTTGAACTATTCAACTTTGTTTCTATAATTAATATAGACATGAATGCAAATAAAAATGAGCAATAAATAGGTTAGCTAAGAAAAAAATATCCCCCCTTAAACAATTTTTCTTAGATAATTGAAAATTTGAACTCCTACAAAATTGAAAAAGAAAACTCTCTTGAAAACTTTAATAAACTTTATTATTTGAAAAAAAAATATTGTTAAACAAAATGAAGACATGATAAAGTTTGATTTTCTAAAAAACCTTTCAAAACAAAATTATTATGAAAACAATTTTGATAATGACTTTTAATTTAACCTTAAATATAAAAAAAAATTATTTAAAAACTTTTAATTAAGTAGATTGGAAATGAATTAATTGAAATATAAAAATAAAATTTATATTTATCAAACTTAAATCAATAGTCGTCAACACCTTCAAACATTAATTATTAAGATAGACAACAATAAATGCATTGTCCACTTTGAATAACTTTTGGAAGATAGGCATGGATCATCTTGTGGTGTAATGGTCAAGTTGTTGCATTGTTAATGGTGCAACCACGGTTCAAATCCCCACTTGGCCCAAATAAATGGTGTTAATGTCGGTTTGGGCAAACCTTCGTTGGCCTGGTGTACTTGCGGGTTCTATGCCCTTGGGAAAAACACCCGTGAAATACAATCTCGGGAGGTTTCAATCTAGAATTCATGAATTAGCGATCGGAGCAAACATGATACCACTTGGGGGGGACGAATGGTGGGATCAACAAAAGAAACATTAGTTTCCAATCAGGGGAAGGAGAAATACATTCAATCTACAAAAAAAAAAGCATACTACAAAGCATTTGTATTCCAACCAAAATCAAGAAGCCCAAGTGGGATCACTTCAAGAAATATGGTCTATTTGCAAAATGGAGTGGCTCGGGTTAGTCAATAGAAAATATTATAAAATGCTAGAATTTGAGCTTCCCGAGCCAGGTTTGTATCTCGATCCTAACAGAAGAATTTTTGTTTATATAATACATAAATGAAACAATAAAAGAGGAAATTTTATGTGAAGATCCTTTAATTTTTAATGGTTTTAGTTTTCACTCTATTGAATGTCAACCTAATTTTAACCCTAGTTTTTATAAACCAAAAAAATACTGAAATGGGAAAAATTAGGGAATCTGTTAGTAGAATATCTTCACATCGAAACCCTAGAGGCTACTGGTAATTCCATAGGCTCATTTATAGGATTAGAAGAAAAATATTTAACCAACAAAATTGGAGAAGTCAAAATACTAATAGATATGGATCCTAAAATAATTACTAAACAAGGGGGTTTACTGATCAAACCAAAATTCTATTATGGGAGAATTAAAGAACACACCAAAGCACAAAGAGTCTCACAAGAGTGTGGGATATGTATAAATTCCAATAATGAAATTGAGGGATTCATGGTAGATTCCCTAATTTTAAAAAATAGGGAGATAGGCGAAGGGAATGGTAAAAAACCTCCAAGAACTCAGGAGGAATTGAGAAGAGACATTTCTACAAATAGATAATCACCAAATCAATTATTATTGGAATCAAAAGACTTCCAAGAGGAGGTAAAAGAGAAGCTATCAATAATTGATCAAACATATGTATGAAGGAAAAGGAGAGAAATTTTATGATGGAAAAAGAAACAACAAAAGGAGGGAAAGAAAATATAGATATTATAGAGGAAGGAAAAATTTGGGAACTCGAGGAAGAAGCTTGGATCCCTGTGGAATTAGAAGTGGCTTATGACTTAATGGGATTAAACCAACAACTGGAAGTAGAATATGAGGAAGAAGATGACAAAAATAAAGAAATAGAAAAGGAAAAACAAAATCTTATTACAAAAATTCTAGAATATGATGCAATGGAAAATGAAGAAGTAGAAGCCTTATTTGGAATAATAGAACAAGATATAATAGAGGAGATGGAGGTAGAAAAGTTAGGGCCTCACCAAAACTACCCAAATAAAGAAACCCCTGGTCATGGGAAGTCAATAAAGAAAAGAGGAAGAAATTCATTAACTGAATTTAGAAAATTACTAGGAGCAGCAAAGGATGAAGCCAAAAAAACATCACTATTATATGTAGGGAATGGGAAGGGCCTTCCCAAGAGAAATGAAGCTAACAATTGAATGTTATGGGCATGAATGCCCTTAACAAACAACATTTAATAAAATGCAGTCTCTCAGTAAATAAAATAGAGATATTAATGATACAGGAGACTAAATTAAACATACAGGAAATGAACAACTTCAAGAAGAAAACAAGACTATGGAGAATAGAGAGTGTACCAGTAGAAGGGGCATCATAAGGTATAGCAATAATATGGAACCCAAGAAGAGTAAACCATGAAAAACACAATCTCCAAAAAAAATTGGCAAGGTGGGTGGGTTAAAAGTGTGAATAGCCATTGAAAAACTATGGAAACCTGAGAAGATGACGACTGCAGCACAGAAGGATTCACAAATTGGTCAATCTTGGGTAGATGAGGTTGATTCAATATACCTCGACAGGTATCATTGGAACCCGTGGTTAGAAGAGGCAAAGGTGGATCATGTGTCACAGTGGGTATTAGAGGGTGGAAGACAGGTCGACAAGTGCACCCCTTGGCCCTCGCAGAATGGGTATCAGCAGGGGTTTCGAGCATAGAATGCAGATAGAAATCCTTGGTTTTGGCACCAAAATCATAGAGCCCATGCTCAAATGGAGGTTTGGGGTTCAGAAAGGAAGGAAGGAAAAATTGCAGAATGGACGGAAGTGAAAAGAGGATCACAAAAGCAAGAAGACAAGAGAAATGACAACCAAAATTGTCCTATGATAGATGTTTCAAAGGAGGCGAACCAGGAAATTGATGCCCTAATAGAAAGAGCAATAATTAGTAGGGTTTTGGGAAAACCTAGAAATAGGGCACAAATCAAAGTTTGGGTTAGAAGGAACTGGTGCAAGGCTGTAAAAGTTATTTTTCTACCAAAATAGTTTTTCATTGCAGATTTCGATAGTGAACAAGATAGAAAGGAGGTCGTTGAGCAGGATTCATGGAAATTTGAATATGGATTTGTTTACGCTCAAAGATGGTACCCTAGTTTCAATCCCTGATAAGCAAAGACTTATGATCATCCAACATGGATTCGACTATACTATTTTCCATTTGAATTCTGGTATGGGCCTAATCTATATAAAATTAGTGATAAAATAGGAGATTCTTTAGATCTGGATATGGCTGATGGAGACTCAATACATTTCGCTAGGATTAAATTGCTCGCAACAAAGAAGATCCCCAAACGTATTAGAATTAAAACAACAAGCGGAATTTGGGAACAGAGTATTGAAATGGAGGAGGAAAATGTTTTTGTCTCCGTTGCAGCAGTAGAAAACATAACATTTCATCATGTCATAGACCTTCTCAATTCAAACGGGTATGGAAAAGGGTTAGAACATTAATTGTCTCTCCCTCTCCTTGTCTAGTGAAGAATCGGATTGATCATAGGGTGGAGGAGGCCATCCTACCCCCAGTTGGGGAGAACACTTCACCCTATCTCCCGATTATAGTCTATTAAGGGCGGGGAGATGTCAAGAACAGATTTTCATGTGCCCTCCCCTGCTCCCATCGATCAAAAGGATGCCTCGTTGGAAGTACATGCCTGGTCAGATAAGGAAAATGGGGATGCTGATGGAATTGGGATTCCAGACATCAGAAACATCTCTAAAAGTGTTGTGACCGAGTCAAAGAAATGCTCAGTGATTAAGGGCAGATCTGTGACCGAGTCAAAGAAATGCTCAGTGATTAAGGGCAGATCTCCATGCGACTGTTAAGCTTATTTTAGCTAGCAGCTGTCGCTCAACATTTTTAGCAGCAATTTGTGGAGCTGGTGGCTCCATGGTAAATGAATTTTGCTGCTTATTTTTTTAGGAGACATAAAAAATAGAATGTTTAAATAAAATCTTAATAATAAATTTTGTAGATAAGTATTTTGAGAAAAAATAAGAGATATAAAAAAGAGGGAAAATGAATTTTGGAGCCATGTGTCATTTTTGTCAATAAGCAGTCGCTGCTTATTTCAGCCCCCCNTATTTCCGCCCCCCCCCCCCCGCCCCCCGCCTTTTTTCAATGCTTACTTTTAATTTTTAAGTGGTGGTTGCTCCACTAAAGTAGGGATAGATTCCAAATTATATGTTTCCTCTTATTTAAAAATGGCATGGGGACACTGCAGTTGCTTAATTTTAAGCACAAATTGCGCTTAAGCAGCCACATAGGGTAAGAAAAGCTTGGGCAGGAAGACTAACAAACAAAAGTGGGAGGAGGTGGCGACAGCTCAAGGGCTTCCAAACATCTAGGAATACGTACTGAGACCTCCCTTGGGTAGCAATGAAGATCGCCACATAGAATGTTAGGGGCTTAAATGCCCCTAACAAACGATGCTTATTTAAGTGCCAGTTGGAGAATATCAAATCTAGCATCGTGATGTTGCAATAAACCAAGCTAAATCAATTTGAAGCCGAAATGTTGATCAAGCATTATTACAAATGGATAGGGTGGTTCGTGGATGTGAATGGGTCTACAGGAGGTCTGGGTGTTCTATGGGATCCAATAGTGGTAGAGATTTCAGAAGAATGTAAAACAAAATCATAGGGATGTTGTCGTGTCAAGAGTCTCTTCTCTGAGTTAGAATTCAGATTGCTTTGTGTATTTGGCCCCAACTTTGGATGTCATTGTTGGCATTTTTAGAAATACTAAGAAATGAAAAATTCATATTGGGAGGTGACTTCAACACCATTCTTAGATTCGAAAATAAAAGTGGTGGCATAAGAAAGGAGAACACGGTGATGAGAGACTTTAATAACTTTGTTTATTCTAACCATTTATGGGAGGTTCCTTGCAAGTCAGGTTCTTATACCTGGACCAACAGGCGGTCGGGCTTCACTAGTATAGCGGAAAAATTGGACCGCTTCCTAGTATCAAAGAATTGGCTTCAAGACAATAGGGGATTGGAGACAGTTGTGCTCCCATTTTCTCTCTCATATCACTTTCCATTTATAATGGAGATTGCAGATGTGGAAAATCCTAGGAGATCATATTTCAAATGCAAACATATGTGGTTCCGTGCGCCAAAGATTCTTGGGTTGCTTGAAAGGTAGTGGGAAGAGGCCCCAGAAATACAGGGCACGAAGAGTTTCATATTTTGTAAAAGATTGGCATATATCAAACACAAATTAAAAGCGTAGAATAAGACCATCTTCAAAGACATTTTTGCAAAACAAGAAGAGATTGAATCAGAGCTATAACTTATGAATAAAAAAGTTATACATGAGGGTATGGGGTAGGAGGAATTTGAGAAGGAAAAGGCTCTTATAGAAAGGTATGGAGAAATTTATAGTAGGATAGAGGAGAACTGGAAAGCGAAAGCTAGGGAATCATGGTTGGAAGCAGGAGATGGGAATACAAAATGTTTCCACAATTCGATAAAAGCCAAAAGGGATTTCAATAGAATCAATGGTATTATAATAGACTCAAAGGGTAACCAGTGCACTAGCCCAGAGGACATAGAGCAAGTTGTGGTTAAATTCTTCTCGAACCTTCTTGCTCCAGAAGAAGGATTTGATATGACAGATGTGATAATGATAGACGATCTCCTCCCTAGAGTAACAGGTGAAGACAACCCTCCATGTTGATGGCACCTTTCACCATTGAGGAAGTTAGACGAGCTACTTTCAGCATGCATCCCAATAAAGCATCGGGCCCTAACGGTTTCACAACCTTATTCTTTCAAAAATATTGGTTCCTCTTGGGTAAGGAAGTACTGGATGTGGTGGAAGACTTTAGGAATAAGGGAAGATTTATCAAAGATCTAAATAATACATTCATCGCACTTATTTTGAGGAAACCAGAATGCTCTTCTTTTGGAGATTATCGACCAATAGCATTGTGCAATACACTTTATAAGATCATCGCCAAAACTATGGCTAATAGGTAGAAAGTGATACTAGAGTGGATTATCTCTGAGGAACAAAATGGATTTACGTCTGGTAGAGACATTGCTAACAGAATGATTTTGGCCAACGAAACCATCCACTCCATCAATGCAGGAAGACAGAAAAGTACGTTGGTAAAGCTTGATATCAAAAAAGCCTACGATATGGTGAGTTAGATATTCTTGATGCTGGTCTTGAGAAAGTTGGGTTTTAACAAGGTATGGATTAACAATATATTTTTGTGTGTCTTTTGTTAGATGCTCCATAGTGGTCAACGGGTCTTTGTGCAGTTTCTTTCAAACAAGCAGAGAGCTGCAACAGGGGGACCCCTTGTCACCATTTTTATTTTTCTTAATGGAGGAAGCTCTTGCAAATATTATTAAGATCAAGGTAGTTGAGGGGGTATGGAAGGGTATTAGAGAAGCAAGAAATATAACCCCCATATCACACATTCAGTTCGCAGATGACAGCGCCTTATTGGAGGAAGCTTCGGTTCGCGAGGCACATGTTATGAAAGAAACATTAGAATTATATTGCAGATGTTCAGGACAATGTATCAACAAAGAAAAAACAAAGACCTATTTTTTCTTTACAAAGAAACAAAACCAAAGGCAAATAGCCAGAGTATTGGGATTCTAGATTGAGGAGCTTCCATAGAAGTATCTTAGGGATCCACTCTACAAAGAATCTTCTCATACTTCTTTATGGGATGAGTGTGTTGAAAACTGCAAGGCTAGAGCTACATCGTGGAAAGGTAGATGACTGTCATAAGTCGGGAGGATAACGATGGTTAAATTTGTCTTGAGTGTTATGCCTATTTTTTGGATGTTTGTCCTATTAATTACAAAGCAGGTTGCAGGAATCATAGAAAATATTCTCATAAAATTCTTTTGGGAAGGGTCTAATGATGCACGAAGAAACCCTTTAATTAATTGGGAAATGGTATGCAAAGACCCCAAGGAAGGTGGTGCCGGCATAAAATATATCAATCTTTTCAATCAAGCTTTGGGTGCCAAATTGGCGTGGAAACTAGTGAAGTTGCTAAATAAGTTGTGGTGTAAGTTGATGCAGAATAAATACTTGGATTCAGAGGATGCGAACAAAATTGTTAACCCCCCATCGGGCTTAACCACTTGGAACTTCATATGTGAATGTCGACATGTAATCACAAACCATGTGACATGGGGCATTAACAATGGGTAGTTGGAAAATTTCTAGATGGACTCGTGGGACATAAATCAATCCTTATGCAATAATGTAGAGTTCAATATTATCCGACAATAATTGGAAGATAAATGGGGTACGAAGGTAGAAGATTATGTGAAAGTAGTGGAATCTAATAAGGTGGTCACTTGCGGTGGAAAAGCATGGATGGGTTGGGGATTGATGCAATTGCTAAAGAAGGGTTAGAATGATGGCTTCTTGAGCGTTGAATCTCTCTGAATTCAAAAAGGGATGAGATTGTATGGTGTGGTGCGAAAAGTGGGAAATATTCAGTTAGACTGGGATACCAGATTTTGCACATTACTAGAGAGTCCTCGGAATGGCGAAAAGACATGTGTTGGGGCGCCAAGGTGTTACTGAAGGCATGTGCTTTTCTATGGATTTCTCTTCATAATAAGATCTCAATCGGTGAAAGGCTTCAGAAGATCGGGATTTCGGGCACATCTAGATGTCCTTTATGTATGAAGGGCGAAGAATCAATTGTAAATTTCCTGCACATTGTTGGGATTGTCTATAGAGAAAAATGGATTGGTATGGCCCAAGGAATGCTAAGCTAAGGGATTATTCCAATCATCTATGGGGTGGCATTTGGTCTTGTGCTCCATCATTGTTGGTATGGCATATTTGGAAAGAATGAAACAGGTGAATCTTTAAAGGGAAGGAAATGTCATGTAGGGAACTATTGGTCATGATTGAACATGCAATTGTGGAAAGAAGGAAGAACGCCCCCATGTCAAGATCCATTGTTTTGAGCAGTTGGGATGAGAGAATGGCCTAGGTGTGGACAGGTTTGATTCTACCGCTGGCAGTTGGAGATGGTAATGACTCTAGTTTGAAGGTTGCAAAACGTAAGATGGCCAAATGGATGGCTCCACCTCATAGCAGGCTAAAAGTTAATTTCAACGGGGTTACAAGGGGTAATCTAGGCAGAGCTAGAATCGGTTATCTTGCAAGAGATGTCAATGGCACAGTGGTATGGGTGATGGTTGGTGTGATTGGGGAAACAACAAACAATGTTATAGAGTTTAGGGCCTTGATATGAGGATTAGAAGAATGTTGTAGAAGAGGGCATAGGCAGGTTGATTTCAAAGGGGATTCACTAATCTTCACTAACAGTATAAAAAAGAAATAGAGCCAAACCTGGAGACTAAATAAACTTGTTAGCAGAGCATGGGACTTATTATCTAAGCTGGATTTTACTATCTCCCATGTGTATAGGGAAGCTAATCAAGTTGTTGACTGGTTGGCCAATCTTGGAATTGACCAAAATCTTATTGATGATGCTCATGTTGACATTTCATATCATATAGAGGATCGACATGTTCTTGAAAAAAATCTGAAAACCTAGTATTGAGGGTGTGCCAACGCTGCCACAATTTTGACAGCACACTAAAACATTCTAATCTTGGTTGGAAGTATGAATTGTAATGAATATGTGGCAAGTGTCTTTGCAGTGAATGTTTCCCAAGTTATGGAGGAGTGTGATATGTTCCTCATGTCTGATTAAGGAATCAAATTTCATATAATGGTAAATGATGGTTTTCTCTCTCCTTCACGGGATTTTTGTGGGAATAGTGGGGAGATGAGACGGGTACTAGAGAGGCAATGAAAGAGGTATTTTCCACTCAACATGAGAGAGGTCACCATGGTTTCAAGCTATCGGTGATGTTCCCTACAGTTATGAGGGATGAATCTCCTTTCTTTATGATATCCTCTATGGCACCTCTGTTCTAGGGCATGCCTAACCTATTTTGATTACAAATTTGACATAAACAGGAGTGGACCTCTTTGTCCACAACTTATCTAAAAAAAGTGTGAATAGCCAACTCAAAATTTCCCTTTCGAATGTATATGGCCCCACACCATATAATAACAAGGAGTATGAGAAGAGATAGGGGCATTCTTGGATCAAAACACAAATTTCAATTACATTTTAGGTGGAAAATTTAATGCAACGATGTATTCTTCAAAAAAGATAGGAGGCAACCAAAATGAATCTCAAGTTCAAAGAGATTTTAGAGAATGTGTACATAATAACAGTCTAATGGAGATAGTCTATGAGAACAGACACTAGTACATTTGACCCTAAATTTTGACCTAAATTTCCCACCATGCATTACATTTGTTTTGCTTGGTTAGAAAATGGAAGGAAAACTTTGATTTTTTTTTAATCCATTCCCGTGTTGGTCGAAATTACGACAACCGGGACATTTTGTCATAATTGCGACAAACACGATCAATATAACTAAAAAAAAGGGTTTCATTTCAATTCATTGTGATTATGTAGCGAAGAAGAGTTGAAGGAGGGCACGAATAGAAGGCACAGAGTACATATGTGTTGAAGTGATTGAACCAACACCATCTGTGCGTGATCAAACGGAAGGTAGATTTGTTTCAGACTTACAAGGCATTAGGTTGGTATCAACGAACAGTTTATAGACTTACATGTGTTCTCATTCTATTTGTATTGTGTTTATCCGGCATTAAACTATTTGTCCATTTGCAACAATATGGGTTACGAAGTGTTAGTTTTCAATTCGATTAACCCAATTAGGGTTTCTTTGTTTCGTATGAGATGAATAAATTCATATGGATTTTGCGTGACAAACCTAGCATCTGTAGAGACGTTGATTTGGATTTCGACTCAAACATTTCACTGCATTACCCATTGACCATTTGACCATTTGTTAGTAGGGAGGAGGAATAGAAAATAAATTAACCATTGG
>MU223350.1:575921-601838 GCA_018584345.1 Thuja plicata | reverse complement strand
CACACTTGTATATGTATATACACACATGTGTGTATATATACACACATGTGTGTATATATACACACATGTGTATGTGTGTATACACACATGTGTATGTGTATACACACACACATGTGTATGTGTATACACACACATGTGTATGTGTGTATATGTGTATACATGTGTATGTACACACATATATACACATATACACATGTGTCTATATATACACACATGTATATATACATATGTATATACACATGTGTGCATGTGTGTATATATATACACATATACACCCCATATTCAAAGAAATTAAAAAATAAAGAATTAAAATTCCTTATGCATCTTCTCAGTTATCTTCTGGGTGAACCAAACGGGTCAGTCCATATTCCAGATTTCATTTTGAGGATAAGCATCTTCCTGAATTGACCATATCTAGGATATGGTATTCTTGCTGCTAAACGGGCCCTGATGGTATGTAGAAGGAATTATGGAAATGATATTTAACAATCCTTAGTTCATGAGGTTTTCTTGCAAATTATATGTGTTCAGATATGTGTCAAATTTGTGACTGGCTTATTGCATAATATGGATAGCAAATAAATGATAAATGAAACACAAAATAACATTCATTGTTGTTTTTGTGTGTATAAAATGCCTTTTGCTTTAACCTTTGGAAACGACGCCTAGCAGAAATTTCTTCCTTGTGGCGAGTTTAATATGTTTGATTTTTATCTCTCTTCTTGGCCTTCTTTCTTTCACTAATTGATATCAGCGTCTGCATTTTATAAAATATTGGCAACTATTAAAACACAAAAAAAATGAAGGGTTTAAAACCAATGTAGAATAAAAGTTTATAAGAATACGATTAGTGGTAAGTAAAATAATCACAACTATTAAAAGACAAACAAAATTCGTTGATTGTCTTAAATAAAATATGATTTTGTTTTTTTATCTTTAAGTAGAAAACATACAGCTCGTTAGTAACAAATTAACAATTTCTGGATTTGATTGTGTTATGAATTTTTGCATCGACGTTTCAAATCATTTTTCCTTGTGCTCTCTTATTGCTCATCCTGATGTTGGATCACGGAGTGTGATTCGAAACGTCGATGCAAAAATTCATAACACAATCAAATCCAGAAATTGTTAATTTGTTACTATCATGGATTGTGGAAATCTCTTCTCTTTGATACAGCTTGTTATTGATGGAAATCTAAGAAAATTATAATTGTATTTTTGTCATATACATCTGGAATTAGCTGGAGCTAAAAGAGTATAAACCACGGTTGATTCCTGATTTTTAAGCTAGAATGTTTACCTCATTCACTTCAATTTATTTTTCTTTTGTCCACTCTCCAGACTAATTGATATTTTATAATTTTTTCTTATACATACATTGAAGTTTAATTGCAATTGACAAATATTTCATTCAGTATAATATTCCTATTAAGATTATTAGTGGCTCATATGTTTCTTCATGTTGCTCAAAGTTATGTGAATGAGCTTTGCAACATTTGCAAAGATGTAGATGTGTAATTGGTTTGTGTGTTCTTAGATTGATTTGGTTGTCTAATCAATCAATTGGGGATGTCATTGAATCACAATGTCCAAGTAAATATTAAGTGGTGCATGCATTCTTATCTTGCTATTTTTCTTGTCTTCTAAGATAGTAAATCCATTCTAGGTTCTCATAGTTTCATACCATACTTGTGACTCACCCTGCCCAAGTACATGCTTATTAGCATACTTGTTATGGGCCAGTGAATCACTCTCCCATGTACAAAATTAGTAGCATATGTTTTCTTATCTTTCTCATGTTTATCCCTTGTACCCTTTATGAAGATAGTATATCCATTTGTAGGATATCATAGTTTGAGTATGTCTTGGAATTGGTATTTTTATTAAGAGTCGGGGAATATTTTAGGGGAATCATTTTTACATAACTTTGTCTTTATTAATGTTTCTTTTATTGGTATGTTGAAATGCTTACTTAAGAGTTTAATGTTTTGACTGACCATGTGCAGATATGTTGCAGTTGGAAATGAGCCTTTCTTAACAACTTACAATGACTCTTATTTGAATAACACCCTTCCTACTTTATATAATATTCAAAAATCTCTTAGTGATGTGGGATTAAGAGATAAGGTTAAAGTTATTGTGCCCCTCAATGTAGACATTTATAATTCTCCATATGAGAATCATGTACCATTTGCTAGGGTTTTTAGAGAAGATATTCTTGACCTCGCCATACAACTTGTGGAGGTTTTGAATGGTAATAAAGGACTCTTCATAGTCAAAATCTATCCCTTTTTAAACTTATATACTAATGAGAGATTCCCTATCGATTTTTCCTTTTTTATGGTGATAGTACACCAGTTGTTGATGGAAAGATCCAATACAACAATGCATTGGATGTAAATTTTGATACATTAATTGCTTCTTTCAATAAGGTAGGAGACCCAAATATGACTATCATAGTGGGAGAGGTATGTTTGCCCACAAATGGTGATAAGAATAGCACGTTTATTATGCACAAAGTTTTTATCAGGGGCTTTTGAAGAAATTAGTGAGTGGCCAAGGAACACATCTTCGTCCTGGAAGCTTTACAGTTTATCTATTCAGCCTTCTTGATAAGGATGTTAAAAGTATTCCACCAAGTAACTTTGAAAGGCATTGGGTAATATTTCAATATGATGGACAACCAAAATATCAACTAAATTTTCCAGGTCAAAATAGAGGGTAGCTTCCAGCAAAAAATGTCTAGGATTTGCTTTAAAAGTGATGTGTACTATTCAATCCAGATGTTGAAAATACCTCTAAATTACTTGATAGAATCACCTATGCTTGTGATCCTGTTGACTGTACTGCCCATTTATTATGCCAACTAAATCTCATTGAAATAGCACATTGCCACCCTGAAGAAAGGCCTTACAAAAAATCTTGTAAGGTTGTTAAGTGTTGACAATTTTAATAGCTAATCAAAATAACAACTACCTTTTTCACCCCAACTAAAATATCTTCAAAGGATCATGACACACTTAGAAGCAATAATTAGGAGAATCACCAGCTAGATACATTTTATACTTTCCCCTCCAATGGTTAAAGTAAAAACAGAGCTCCTCTAAACATGTTTCATTTTCAAATCTTTTTTAAACTTGAATTTTTCCAAAATCATTACATTTGCCCATAGAAAAAGAGAGAAGACGTGGATTGATCCCTTCTATCAATAATCATCCTTAGCTTATTTTGGCAGCTAAATGATAAAGGGACATGAAATAGTCATACATATCCAATGAAAATCTGGTAGCAAACTATAAGAGTAGTGACTTGTAGTCACAAAAAAGAAGAAATATAAAGCATGCATATTGCACCAAAATTCACCTCACCATACATAACGGTTGTGCCATAGTAGCAGAAATATTTCTTGGCAATTACTTAGCAAACCAAAAGATCAACATGTTTCCTATTAATCGAGAAAATATAACAAAAAAAATTATCTTGGGCAAAACATCAGCAGCAAGGCCGAGTCACGATTAATCACAATTGTTTCCAAGTTATTGGTACTAATTTATACCTGTGTCTTGATTTGACAATAGGGAGAAGTTCTTAATTACTTTGTTAATAGCAACATGTATGGATATAAGAAATGGTTCAATCACTTTTGAGCATTGTAAAATATTAGTATTCAGAATGAGTGCATGCCTAAAATATATCAATGTCATAATGCCCCACTTTTGGCTGTCATTTTGGCTAGTTAAACCAAGAGACACATCTCTGGGACGTGGGACATGTCTCTAGTACAAGATAATGGTACAAACATGCTTCCTAATAGCAGGATACTTTGTTACACATCTCTCATGCAGTCTCCAGACTTGATCAAAATGACTCAATGAAAAATGAATAAAATGTTTTAATAAAAGAACAAAGTTGTTTATGCATTATATATTTATTCACATATTTAATTAAAAAATATGGTGTCTTGTTGTGCATTCATATCCATTTTAATTTTATTGAAAAATAGTTTCCTTGTCTTGATCACCTTGCAACTGAAAGAAATGTAAAGTTGTAAAATCTTAATCATCCCACTCTGTGTAAAATATGTTCAAAGTCAAATAAAGTCATTTGGCAACAAGATACACTAAATACATCACATGCTTTAGGATTTTTAAAAAAGAAAATAACAAAGTTGAAAAGAGATTTCATTTAGGGCAAGACATTATGTGGCAATCTCCACAAATAAATGGGTATAAAAGAATGAAAACTCAGAATTGTTTTATAATTATCTTGGAGTTTTTTTTAGGGTTAATAATATTGTGACTCAAAAAAATGGGGCTTTTGCTTCTATTTACCATAAAAACTCCCACCCTTTAAAAGCAGTTTGACTCCCTATGTACAAAACCAAAATATTAGACTTCCCTTATTCCAGTTTTGGGACAACATAATTTTGTTGGTCCACTGAGAGGGGGGTGAATCAGACAAAATCAAACTTAAACACTTAAAACTAAAATCATTAATTCACTCGGTAACACTGAAAACAATAATAACCAATTCGCCAAACAACTTAATAACTTAAACAACCATACATCTCATATTCCACCCTTAAGTATTACAACACTTAAAATAAACTTTAAACCAATTCCACACAAACCATAAACTCGCTGAAATGAAAAGAGTATAAACAAATAACACATAACTCATAACACCATTATTTGTTGTCGAGGAAACCCTGGCCAAGGGAAAACCCCAGTGGGGATGGTACCCACAAGCATGCACTAAAGTATAATGTCCTTGTTATGAGACCTAGCCCTGTTAGGAGCTGAATATCACATAATACAATTCCTTGTTAGAGGAATACAACCCTGTTAAAGGTATACAACACCCTCTTGGGGGCCAACTGAGCTTGCAGCTCTTACAACAAAACTTTTGTTACAAAGTGTTCTTCAATAATGAACATAAACAAGCATCTTCAATGCTTAGATGGTTCCATTCATAGTTCTCCAATGATCTTTGTCATCCTCTGCTCTGCCATTCATACATACACATATATTCTCTCATCAATCTCCCATATCTTCATCATATATTTCGCTCTACAAAAAGTCTTCATATATATATATATATATATATATATATCTTTCTTATTACCAAGTCGGTGGTCTTAACCAATATTACACAGTCAACTCTCAATATAAAATATAATTAATAATGCAAAGAGAAAATAAAAAGTCGATGCTCTTACATAACCAAAATATAGATTGTCCACAATCATAATCCAACTTAGCTTGCTAGGAATCCGCGTCATACTCCCCAAATCATCGTTGTTATCCAACTGCTTTGTATCGTTGTTTTGTTGTTGTCACCTATCTTCAAATCTCTCTAACTCTTTGTACTCATCACCAAAATCAAATCAATCTTAGATGTAGGTCATACACACCCCATAGTATCTTCCTCTAAGATCGTACATGCTAACTCATCGATCTCGATCTTTGATACCCAAAATACCTCTGTATTTTTGCTTCTGTACTTAGTTGATTTCATAACTGAATCACCAAAACTTAAATTTTATTCAATCAATCAATATGCCAGATGTGTTGTCATAAATGACAACCAAAAAGTGATTCATAACATACAAAATTGATCACTTGCCAACATGGTCATCTTTCTCAAACTTCAAGTAAACATTACTATCCTCACTTGTCCTAATAAAACTGATCTTGATCAGATATGAGTGGAGTCACTCATACCATGCTCTTGGTGCCTACTTCAATACATAAAGTGCCTTCTACAACTTGCACACAAGGTTCTTATCTTATGATAGTGCAAAACCATCAGGTTGTTCTATGTAAACTTCCTCTTCCAAAATCCCATATAAGAATGCAGATTTGACGTCTATCTAAAAAAAACTAAAACCTTTAAAAGCAACATAGGCTAGCAAAATTCTCACTCCTTCAAGTCTATCCACTGGTGCAAAAGTATCTCCATAATCGAAGCCTTATTCTTATGCATATCCCTTAACCACGAGTCTTGCCTTATTCCTGACCACTTCACCACCTTATTTGAGTTGATTCTTGAGCACCCACTTAGTTCCTATTACATTCTTATCAACAGGCCTTGGAACAAGTACCCAAGTATTGTTCTTCTTTATTTGATCTAATTATTCTTCCATGGCTTTAACCCAATCATGACTTTTCAATGCCTCTTTTACAGTTTTAGGTTCATATTCAGTGATCAGACAAGTACTTTCTCTAATCTTTCTTCAGTATGAACAGCCCGCATTCTTATCACCAATAATTTGATCAATAGAATGGTTCAACTTAACATACCTTGGTAGCACCGGTTCAGGTCTAGGAACCTCTTCTTTTGGTTCATCTTCATTGTTCTAATTTTCAACTACTTGCTCCACTGGTTGACCATAAACAATCCCCTGATCATATTCAGACCTATCCTTGTTGACACCATCATTCATCTATGAGAATTCATCAATCTTTACAGTTTCACTTTCTATCAACTTGTTGGTTCTTTTGTTTAGACACTCGTATGATTTTCTATTTGTAGATTATCCCAAGAATATTCCTTCATCACTTTTAGGATCAAATTTCCATGAATATTCATCTCTCTTTATGTAGCATTTGCTCCCTACCACTTTGAATTATTTTACACTAGGTGTGTGACCAAATCATAACTCATAAGGAGTCTTATCGGTGCCCTTCTTCACCTATACCTAGTTCAATGTATAAACAACAGTGTTGACAGCTTCTCTCCAAAACATTTGAGGCACATCTCTCTAAATCATCATAGTTCTTGGAGCCTCAATAATATATCTGTTTCTTTTATCTGCAATCCCATTTTGTTGAGGAGTTCTAGGTGCTGACATTTGTCTCTTAATTCCGTGATCCTCACAAAACAGTGAATTCCAAAGATGTGAACTCGCAACCTATGTCAGATCTCAAGCACTTCAGACTATTACTTGTTTCCTTTTCAACTCTTTCTTTGTGCACCTTAAACATATAGAATGCATCTGATTTTTGTTTTAGAAAAGTAACCTACATCATTCTAGAGTAATCATCAACAAAAAGAATAAAGTACCTATCTCCAAAGTAGCTTCTTTTTCTCATAGGACCACACAAATTAGTATGTACTAAATCCAAAATAGCTCCAGATGAAAATGACTTACTAATAAAAAAGAACTAGTTAAATTTCCCAACTGATATACCTTGCACATAACATTGTCTGGCTTTACTAGTTTTGGCAAACCTCTAACAATATTGATATTACTTGCTTTGACCAAACTATCAAAGTTAACATGACAAAATCTCCTATGCCATAGCCAACTATCATCAACTTTTGCAAACAAACAACTCTTTACTCTACTATTTAGTCATAATAAATTACCTTTAGTCTGCATATCGGTAGCAATCACATCTCCAGATTTTCCAAGTATCTTGTAAACACCTCCTTTGAATTCTACAAGGTAACCTTTGTTATTCAAATGTGCTACACTAAACATATTATATCCTAGGCCTCCTACCCACTAAACATCATCACAATTTGTTTTTCTATTGAGTGCAATAGATCCTACCCCTTTTAATAAGCAAGGATAATTATTACCAAATCTTACCGCTCCACCATCACATTATTCAAACTTAGTGGACTTGCTCTTGTCACCTGTCATGTGATGTGTACATCCACTGTCTATTACCCATTCTTCATTGTGATCCATGCTAGAAATCAGGGATTTCTCTCCATCTACAAGAGAATCCTCCTTAACAACAACAAAGGTAAATTATTATTCTTCATTACCCTCATATTCCTCATCGGTAACACCTTCATCAACAACAAAAAAGCTAGTCTTCTTGTTCTTGTCCTTGAATTTTCTAGGTTTTTCCTTCTTATCACCATTAGGACACCTGACCATTAGGACACCTAGAAACAATGTGTCCAATCTTGTTACATGAGAAACACTTAAGAGGTAGCTTGCCCTTATACTTACGAATTCCTCTAGGTAGCCTCTTAGCTAGAAATGCTTCCAACTCTTCTTGTTTCCTTTCTTCGGCAATGATAGAATCATATTCATTAGTGTAACTTGACATAATAAAAGATCCATGACTAACTTCCTTTCCTTTCCCTGTAGGAGCAATAGACATAGATGCCCTAAAATAAGCTTCAACCCTTGGAACACTATTATCATAATTGCTAAGCTCAAAATCATTCAACTTTCCAATCAATGCATCAAGAGTAACAACTCCAGTTCCTAAAGATCTTAACTCCTGAATAGCGAAAACCCTAATAGCATAAAGAGGTAACAAGGTTCTCGATACTTTACTCACCACATCATCATCTTCAATAGTTCCACTAGCACTTTTGATAGCAACAACCACTTCTTTGATTCTCTGCCCATACTTCTCAATATCTGTGTGCCTTCAACCATCCTCATGTCAGTAAATTTTCCTTTCAGGCTTTCAACTTTATCTTTTTGTAGATGTGCATCACCACCATACACAACTTCAATTTATCCCACATATCATAGGCGGTCTCCAAATCTTGAACATCAACAAACTTTGCATCTAATAATGTACTAGCAATAACTTCCATAGTTGTATTATTTTCTTGTTGTTCCCTTAGTTGATATGCATTAAGAGTTCCATTTGGTTTAACATATCTATTAACAACATGATTCCAATACTGATTGCCCATACCTTTGAGATAAAGCTTCATTCTACCACTCCACACCGATTAGTTCTCCCTTCTAAGTGTAGGACCTTCTTTCCTCGTCATTCTTGGATCTTGACCTCAATCTGTTGAACTTCACCACAAAGAGGACCAAATATTTGATACCAATTGTTAGTCTTAAAGGTCCAAGAATACTGGGGGGTGATCAATATGCTTTAGATATTATATAATTTCACTTCCTTAACTCAAAAACAACATTCATAAGATTATCGGTTAATAAGCAAATAATACTTAACCAAATAAACACAATCTCCACAAAGTATGCAACACATAACGCAAATATTTTCATGTGGAAACCCAAATGGGTGAAAACCACGGTGGGAATGAGGACCCACAAATAATGTACTCTTTTGAAGTATGCCCTGTTAGGAGCTTAGCCCTGTTAGGAGTGTACAAAGACATTGTTAGGTGCCACCCAATTATGGGATTTGCCTCTAGCCCTGTTAGTAACTTTACCATGTTAGGAGTAACTTTGTTAGGAGATTTTAAACTCAAGTTAATGAGCCACTCTGTTAAAATATTTACAAATAAGACCTATTAGGATCTACCCGGTTAAGGGATTTACAACATAAAACTTGTTAGGGTCACTTGATCTGGAAATCGAAAATCCTTTGCTTGATCAAATACACTATAACACATTCATTTTCTTCTCAAAAATCTCTGGAACACCCTGTCTTGATTGCACCTTCACACCGATGATCTACACGCACAAATCTTCTGATTTCATGATATAAATATCACTGCTCAAGCGCTAAACATCCACCGACCCAAATCTCACCAAACACATTTGAAATCACTTTTCCAATCTTCGCGCTCAGAGAAATTGTGCCAAAACACACATCCCAATATAACAAAATTCTCTACCAAACAGGTCGTCCACAAGATAGACGTTTACAATTAATTTTATCAAGAATAGTCAAACATGTTTTGACCAACTCAACCTACATCTTGATAAAATGTCTACCTTGATTAATGAAATTCCAATCTATCACCGCAAACAAATCTAGACACATCAACATGACAATTGTAACCTAAATGAAACATTACAACTTGATCATCGATCGCCAATCAAAGAACTTACCAACATAAGGTCAGGAACACTGCCACCTTTTACTGAAACAACTTTTGTAACCTTAAAACATGCTTTCTAATAATTCAAATTAGTTATGATCATAACCATGAAGTCAGCACAGTATCAACAACATCTTACTGCGATCACACCACCTAATTCATCTCAAATTTGACACATTGATTGAATCACTCATTGGTAGTCACATATTGTTCTAGCAGTTGCCCTACCAAACATCAATTAATCATAACTTGTACAAATCAAACATTCAATAGCTGCGACCATACAGTTAGCATTTGAAGACACGCCCAAGTCTCCCTTAAGGATCATGACCACTGAAAACACTTGTAAAACCTTGTTCATCCTTCTCACATACTTGGCAACACGCTAAGAACACTAGGTCAATACTTGACATCAATGACAACACAATAACTGATCATCACAATACCAAATCTATACCATATCACTTACCACCACACCATCAGTTATTATAACACTTACATATTTGATTAAAAATCTTTGTCATGCCTCAAAGGGAATGTCTATCATCAACAATCTTCCATGTCATTTATATCATTAATCTCTCTGCTTGATGACTTGCTTACTTTATAACGTAATGTCCTTTCTAGCATAAATATGTATGTTTTATATTAAGGGGTTTTCTTTGGTTTACAACTTATTTTTCTTAGAATGGTATATCTATTATGAAGTAACTATCATTAGGGATGCATCACATATTTTATCTTGCCTTCACACTTGGGGGAAAGGTTTCATTTTGTTTTCCTATCGCTTGTTTCTAACAATATACTTTCCTTAAAATAATGGCATTTGTTTATCATGTGACATTCTTTTCCTATAAAAAATTGTTTATTTTGATTTAGGATTCTCTCTTATGCAAGATGTGTGCATCCTTTATCATAACCTTTTCTTTATTTGTAAAACTATATTCATCATATGCAAATTACCTTACTTTGTGTTTCAAAGCATGTTATCCTTCATCGAGAATCCCCTTTTCACCTAGCTGTAGCGGGATAAAAGGGTGCATTATTTCTCTCTTCCCCTCTTTGTCTTGAAGGCATTATCTTTGTTCAAGAACTCTTCTTGAAGGTAGATGTCTAGAATCCAAGATCTCTTCCTTTCAAAGGTCTCTTCCCACCAGTGAAATATCCTTTCGCGATTATCTATTTTCTTAGCTCACAAGAATCATCCCTATTTGTTAATTTTATGATATACATTGTTGTTTTAAGGATATCTTCTTGTAGTTGGAAGTAGGTATCCTTGATTCTCTTTCCTTATGATGTGACATACATTGCCATCATAAGGAGGGGGGAATACATACGACCTCCCTTGTACAATATATGCATCTTTTTTTATTTATTGATCCCTAAGGAGACAATTCTTTCTTTAGGCCTAATCACTTTTTATGGATCCATATGGAATCAATGCTTTCCATAAGACTGACCCTAAGCCACCCCTATGCGAAAATAATTTTTAAGCCGCCCTTGTATGAAAAACATTTTTAAGCCACCTTTTGTGCGCAAAACATTTTTAAGCCGCCCCTATGTGCAAAAAAATTTCAAATCTGCCATGCACAAAACATTTTAGAGTCACCACCGTGTGCAAATTTTTCAAGGTAGAATTGACTAGCATAACACAACTTGCTAGATCATCAATTCTCTTATCTCTCTCTCTCTCTTTAAGATGAGTGGAACTAGCATAACATGACTTGCTAACCTTTCTACTCATCTCCCTTTCTCTCCTCTCCTCCCATGAATCACCTAACATAACACAACTTGCTAGCATGTTGGATTCATGGTCTCTCTCTCTTCTTTTTATGCTCTCATAGCTATGCTAGTGGCTTAGATCATTAAGTTTGTATCATCTTTGGTGATTCCCTTTCTCTTTCCATGTGATAATTTATTCTTTTGCAATATCTTTCCATATTCGATATTAATGGATGGGACATTTCCGATTGGGGTCCCTTTCACTAGTTGATTTGGGGCCTTGTTTTTAGTACTAACCCCTTTTTTGTGTTGTGTCTTTTGTCTTTATTTCCCCTTTTATTTTGCTTTGTTTTCATGCCATTGTGCATGTATGTTGGGTTGAGATCCTTTATTTGGGGGCTAATGTCCTTGAACTTAGTGTTGTCTCATCTCTTCACCCATGATCATCCCTCTTTTTCATCATTCCTTTTCTATTCTGTCTCTTCCTTTATTTGCGAGTATGAGCTTGTCTCATACTCTCGCTAAAGTGGGAGCTAAATGTATTGTCCTAAAAAGTAAGCGACTAATTTGTGCTCATTTTGGGACCATTTTGTTCCTACTTTAGTGTGTTTCCTATGTTAGGACTTCATATTGCACTTAAATGCATAC
Source organism: Thuja plicata (assembly GCA_018584345.1). NCBI lineage: Eukaryota > Viridiplantae > Streptophyta > Pinopsida > Cupressales > Cupressaceae > Thuja > Thuja plicata. The sequence goes on along the minus strand of MU223350.1, from coordinate 589,688 downwards.
CTAATTTGAATATGGGTCCTCCTCCTTCCTCAATCTTGCTTGAACTCGAGGTTGGCTCTTGCTTCTAGGCATAACTTCTCATTTCCCATCCAATCCCATAATTAATTTCCTCACCTAGGACCTATTCATTTATTTTTGATTTTAGAATATGCTCTGACCCTACAACAACTTGCATTTTCTCCCCCAACTTCTTTTCACCTTCCCTAACATGTCCGTGAAATTTGAGCTAATTTTCCTGGGACAAGTCAACTAGTCAACTTGTCCCTAGGAACAAGTCGAATAGATTATTTGTCCCTGGGAACAAGTTGAGTACCTGAATTGTCCCTCAGGTTTTGGGCCCAAATTTTGCCCAGAGCCTGATAACAAGATTTTCCTTCAAGATCCAGATTTGTGGATGACCTTGATAAAATTTGAACCCTGATTGGATGAAGTTAAGTATAAAAGGACATCCTCTCCCCTTATTTGATAAAACATAAGAAGAGATAGCATGATCATCTATCTAAGTGCAAGTAATAACATAGGAAATTATTCAAGTATAAGCTATCAAGTCATCAATCAAGCATCCAAGCATTCAAGTTCAAGGAAGCCATCAAGAGCCATTAAACATTCACATCTTCATCTTCATACAATCAAGGTGTTTCCTTTATGTCTTCTTTCCCCCATTAAAGGGAAAGCAAAGGAGTTTTATATCAAGGAAGGAGATCTACATTCATCCATCTAGCTTCATCCTTCTCTCTCTTCCCCAATCAAACATTATGACGAATTACAACATTTATTTCATGAGGTTTTGTCTTGCATGATTTCCTTTTAGGATTTTGTGTTTAGTCAAAGCTATTGCATCAACATACTTGATCACATTCAAAGAAGTATTTGCCTTTACAAGGTATGATATATTTGATTGTCTACATCTAGCCTTTGCTACATGACAACACACTTTTCCTTTATTTCATTTCATTTCAAGGTTGATTCCTAAACATGGGTTTAATTGAGGCAACCCCCTTTCTTCAACCTTCTTCCCCCATTTTTTTGTGTGCAAAAACATGTTGCAGAGCTAAGATTCTAGATCTGGGCAGTACATGTGCATTTGCAGAGCCCTAAAAAGCTTCATCAATTTTTGCTAGGAACAAGTCGACTTGTCACTGTCATTTTTAATGAGATTTCAGTTGCAGAAAGATATAGGTCCCTGCCTTCCAAATCCGAAGTTACAACGTAATCCAAGATTCCGGTGATAGTCAAATTCAGATTTAAAGTCCTTTTTCTCCATCTTATTTCCAGGTGCACTTGTTCCTACCTCTTTCTCCTTGCTCTCACTTTCATAGATCAGATCTGTCATTCACATTTCATTTCCTTGTTAGTTCTATTAAGGAATAAAAAACCCTACATTGTGTAGATCTCGCATTGGTACTCTCTCTTTCTTGGTTGTGCTAATCAGATTCACTTAGTGGTGGTTTTGTATACCAATGTATATTAGGCTTTGGGATGTAGTACCCCTATAACATTGCATCCCATTTTCTATTATACACCCCCAAATGTATGTTGTAATTTATTGTTTATTTAGTTTTCCATTTAAGTATTTTATATTGGTTTGTACGTACTGTATGATTGACTTTATTAATATGAAAAATAAAAATATTCTTGAAAAAAGAGTATTAGTAGATAATGCAAACTTATGTTCTCATGAATTAGTTTGGAAGTCTCTCTCTCTCTCTCTCTCTCTCTCTCTCTCACACACACACACACACACACACACACACATGAGAGAGAGACTTCCAAACTAATTCACGAGAACATAAATTAACATTATCTACTAATACTCTTTTTTCAAGATTTTTTTTTTCATATTAATAAAGTCAATCATACAGTACATACAAACCAATATAAAATACTTAAATGGAAAACTAAATAAATAATAAATTACATCATACATTTGGAGGTGTTTAATAGAAAATGAGATGCAATGTTATAGTCTCTCTCTCTCTCTCTTATTTAGCTTAAAAGTTAAAATAAATAATTTGTTTAGATTAATTTAAAAAAAAAAATTTAAGTAAAAATTAAAATAATTAAATTATAAGTCTCTTTAAAATATATATTTTGACTTTTTTTAAATAGATGCATTTCATATATATTATAATATAAGGTCCGTGCTAAGACTTAAATGGAAGGATTGAAGAGTACACTAATATCTCTTCCATACTAATATCTCTTCCATTCAAGTGAAAGATAGAAAAGTATCAATTTTGTCAAAATTATAAATATTCATGAATAATATATTGTTTTGAACTTTTGTAAATCACATAACAATTCTTTTATAATTAATTGTATTTATTTAAATAATCTAATTAATATATAAAAAACATTTTATTTGGTTTTAGAAAAAAATGATAGAAGTATATTTTATTAAGCTATAAACAATCTGATCCGTAAAATCGCCACGGTAAGAAATTGGACCACGTTGCTCACTTTTGCCTCTTTAATGTCGGCCTCACACAACAGGCTTTAAACGTGACGCAAATCTCCTTTACCTAACTTTCTAAACAGAAGCAAATGCCCACAAACCAAATTTAGAAGAGGGCTTCAGCGATTTTAGAACACCAAAACATCCGTTCTGTTTTGCTAAGTTTAGTTAGGTCAAATCAGATGGGGCCCGTTACATCTTTTTCCCGTACGAAAAGTTCAAATCCCCTTTCACTTAGTAGGATATTCTGGTATATAGGGATCCCAGTTTTCTTTTCAACCCAGAAAATTAAACATGTTGTTTCATGATTTTTTGACGTTTGCTGGGTAGTCTTCGGACTGACTTACTGATTTTCTTGCCAACAATTATATTGCAGGTATACAAAACTTCTCTTTCATGCCTCGCGTGTAATTATGTTTTTGAGCTATTTGCATTTATATTTTAAAATGCTCTGTATTCTGTCACTCAACCATTTTGCTTGTTTTAGTTTATTTGTTGTTTACAGGAAAATCTACTTCTAGATGGCTTGTAGTTTAATCCATATACATTTTTACATGTACCCAGAAACAAATAAGTACGTTTTTAATAGGAAATGATAATTGTATTCGTTACGGAAAAAAAAACACTATAAATTATCCTGGTTTAATGAACAAAGAATAATTAAAAACCTAGATAAATGAGCTGGGATAATAATTGAAACCAATTTCACAGTTAAAATGGATTTAAAAATGAATGTAAGTTCAATATTGAGCTGGATTCTGAAACGGAAAAGTGAATCGGAAGATGTCTGAAGTGGATTACCCAAGGTACTGGAATTTAAGGCTCGATGAGATGGGTGCCTCAAAATCTGCAAATTATTGTAATCTATTTTGGTTCAGATCCGTGCTCGCGGACCTGCTCTCTGCATCTGTGGAACTGAATTGGCATGTGGACTTGAACCTGTACCTGTGGAAATGATCTGCATAAAACTAATTGATGGAATTTGTTTGCCCCGATCCTCCGATGTCTGCATATTTATAAGAATCGGTAGTCTTGAGGAACACATTTGGGGATCTGCTAAAGTACAATTGTCATGTTCTCTTCAGTGAGACATTTGATAGACCGGCTTTATGTCTCTGAATGAAAGATTGACAAGAGCAAGAAAGTGTGCAACGGACCTAGGATAATGTGTGCTGATGTAATTGTCTGGTAAATGGTCTTCAATAATTTCTTTTTGCCTTTTGATTCCTGGATGATTTCAAATGATTATATGCTCATAAATATGGCGATTAAGTACACAAATTAACAGAAACATGTGCTAGGCTGACTCACAATGGTTAATATGAGTTGGCGGGATTGAATTTAAATTTGAATTGTAAAAGTTTAGTGTTCATATCCACAATTGCAGAGATGACCTGGGTCACATCTGAATCCATGGATCTGATCTAGGGGACAACCGGAACCTGGGGATTAGGATTAATGTTTGGGCATGAGTGATAATGGCATTGGGATTTGGTGATGCCATGAGCCAAATTTGCACGTGAACATGCCACTTAAAACTTGTTATTGCATTTAAGACACTCTAATCAGATTAGGCCCAAAAACATAAGGGGAAGGGAATGTGTGTGCTATTTTTGCCATTACAAAAATATATAATGCATATGCAAAAATAGTTACATATGTCTAATTTATTGAAGTGCCTCTGTGATTAAGCAAGTTTGGAAGACTCATTTGTGGATGGTCATCTGATACTTGAGTAAATCCTTTCTCAATACATTTCTTTATTGTGTTGTGTGGTGAGTCTGAGGTGAGGTCATGGCACACCTTTAATGTGCTGTGGGGTATGCTTGGATTCTGTTTTTGAGAATTGTAAACATGAACATTTTCTAGCCCACTGCATAATTGTTGCACCACAACCTCATCACACGTGTCAAGGATTATAAGCCACCTTATTGCAGGGACTATACAAGCTTGGTCAGGCTCTTGCGAGTGTCCTGGTTAATAAATAATAAGTTATGAAAAATGAGGCAGCGATTATAGTGAGGATATTCTTCTTGCAATTGGGTGCAATCCCTGTTTGACTATGGTCAGCTGGCTCAAGTGACCTGTTAGTAACACTGTTGTAGAATCTCTTGGTAATTGAGCTTGAAAACTTAGGCGTCATAATAAGCATATTTTAACAACCAAGCCCTAAACTTCATACCTTAAAATAAGAAAAATAATCAAAATAATCAAAACTTGCTGTCATTCACAATCCATTGTATAAAACAGAAAATATACTACTTGTGAGAAAAATAAAATGTACAAGCCCTCTCCATAACTGTTGTGGTTGTTGGGTGCTGGACCAGTAGTTGCAGAATAACAGATGTCCCTAAGTGACATGGATGCCCAAAATTATAGACCACTATGGCTATGGAGAACAGTTTTCAATCAGGATGATTTTGACAAGACACATGCAAATAAGGTTAATATTACTGTTGTTAACCAATTCATAAAAAAATCAGGCTGAATGCTTATGCTTGAAATTGGATGAACGACCATTAAAGACACTACCGCACTACTCTTCACACTAATAATATATAAATATGGTTTTATTACATTTTTCATCTTAAATGATTGTGTTCTTATTTAGTAATAGTACATTCAACTTTCATGTAACCTGATTGTTGTCTGTTGTAATTATATGAATATCTATCATTTACATGTACATATGCAGTCTTCCCACTGCTGAAACCACAGTAGCGAAATTCTTTATTGGCAATAAATTGACAAACCAAAATATAAAGATGTTCTCAAAAATTGATATTTAACTTGGAAAAGATTTGGATTAGTTTTAGGTCTAGAAGTGGTAAAAATTAAAATTAAAATTGCCTTAAAAGGTGGAAAAACTCAACAACCCTAATTTTTAACTAAATTATTGCCAAAAGGTTGTGCAAAATTGTTAGAAATCCTAATTTTCTTTATTTGTCTCGATCCACAAGTTTTGCCTGAGTTTATTGCAGTTTTATAGTGAAAATTCTTGACCTTGACTTCATTACAGAATTGCAATTTGTAATATCTTGTATTGGAATATTCTTGAAAATTTGCAATTATCACAAACAATGCATGTTCTAAAAACACTAAAACAACCCTTCTAGGAAATCTTGCTTTGAACTTGCAATACTTTTGACTTTAAGTTTGCAATCATTCCATCAAACATTTGTGCATACAACTCCACACAGAATTACTTTTGATTTGTTCTTGTTTGGTTTTGTTCAAATTTGACTGTCAGACATAATAATAAATGGTTTGCATTGATAAACAACTCATAGGCATTTTTAACTTACAAATTGTCATGCATATGTTTGAACAAATAATGTAATCCATGAATCACAATTATATAATATTGAGATGATCACTATATTGTTGTGTTGTCATACATTCAAAATTTCAAGGTAAATATATTCATGATCTTTATTAGCATCCATTGATACTAGTTTGATGTCCAAGTATCTAGATAGGGGCGACAAATTGACCGTTCCAACTCCAAACCTCTTGTTAGGAATTGGTCAACTTGCCATAAGTAGGAATGGTAAAGGTTACAAGACTCACAATTTCATAAGAGGACGCTTGTCTTATTTCCGCCCTATTTGAATGATTGTAGAATCATTAACATAGGCGATTGGGATTAAATTTATTTCCATGCCCTTAATACCCTTCCATAGATCCCATGATTTACGTCTACAACGCCTCACAAAACCTCACAAACTACAAGATACACAGTGCAACCTTCAAATAATCTCCCGAGTGCCTTCTGCAACCCTATTTTCCTTATGCGGATTTGAGCAAGGTTGCATGGAAATGAATACAGATACAAATACGGATATGGTATTGGATACGGATACGGCCATTTTTTAATACCCTCAATATGTATACGGCTGGATACAACATTAATAAAAAACACATACACATATTTAACACAATTTTCTAAGTTATTAGAGGAAATTTTGATTACTTAAAAAGCAATATAGACACAAATGCCACAAATAATTATAAGTTAATTTAACACTTTACATTATGCAAAAATAGTAGAGTTGCATTGGAAGACAACCCAAAAAATGGGTCAGTGAAAGAGAAAAAACATTTCATTTGTCTTTCTCATTTGGTGTAGGTTTTGTTTATACCAATTTCTTTTTTAAAAAATTGCTTTTATGAAGTTTTTTTAAATTAAATTTGGGAAGATTAAAAAAAAATCAAATCACATAGTATTTGGCATAGTTGGAAAATCAAGTTTTTTTGGGCATACATGTGTACAATATTTGACGTGTATCCAGGCTGTATCGGATATGTTTCCAAATTGGATATGAGGATACACACACTTGAGGAGGGTCAAAGGATTTTCTAGCTACTATGGATTTGAGAATTCCCAAATGTGACCTGCACAATGCCTTTTATGACTCCCACGAGCTCGATAATATGGTGTGATTTCCTCTATTTATGATTCATGACTTGTTTGGACTCCAAAAACCCTTGGTTGGGGAGAAATATGAGTAAGGGCAACCTCCAACCATTCCTCACCCAAAAGACTTTCTCACCCAAATCGAAACTTCCTTTCATTTCCCACAAATTAAACTTCTTCAATCACAAATTATAATAAAAATCAAAATCTTTAATTATGATTTCCAATCACAAAATATTTCATCACTATGGTGACACGTGGGTGGAATCACTTAATTGATTAGGTGGGTTTTCTTCCATGAAATCAAATACTACAAAGGTGTTAATCCTTAGGTTGTAAAACCAAGCTTTCTCAAAAGCTACGGTTTGAAAAAGCTTTTGTTATAAAAGCATTTTCCAAAATGTCCTTTCCTCTCCTCAACTCCTTTTATAACCCAATGGAACTTTTCAGAGACTACTTATAAATTCATTTTTATGATTTTTTAAAATAATTATAATTAGTTGTCTTTTAATATATTATTCTTTTGACAACTTAGTTCTAATCATTTAATTATTGTCTAAAGTCAAATAAAAGGAAACATTACACAATTTATTTATTTATTTGATCAAAAAGTGGTTCCTTGGATTATGTTCAATTTATTGCAATTTTTTTGAAACTATGGCTAAAACCACTAGACTTCAACTTGGAAAGTATAAAGATGGCCTATCAAACTAGTATGTACAAGTCCTTCCCACAAATCATCAACATATAGTGTGTTTGATAAAGGTGGATATCCAATTGCATCTTGCCTATATTTACACTATTATGTTATCTTGTTTGATTCTTTGTGAGTATTGGAAGTTATTTTGATGGAAAATCATCACACTTAGACTATTTTCTCACAATTGCTCTCAATCAACAACCAACCGATTGACATGTTGATTGATCTTCTATCAACATATTTTTGAAGGTTCATTTTACAAAAGTTGGGAAACAATCTAATAGATATGTTGAGGGGATATAGAAGATTCGAATTAAGTTTGAAGTAGCAAAAGGTTTTAAGTTAAAGTAAGGTCCAAGAATAATGGATTTATTGCAAGATGCCTTATTTTAAGGTATCCAAACATTGCAAAGGTTTGTATAGTTGCAAAAAGTTGATAGTTTTTTTGAATGAATAAGTGTTTATTTTGTTACTTCAGAACATATATTATGCCAATTCACAAAAAAGGTAGGTGGAATGGGATCGCACCTTGAAAGATCTATGCAAGACAAAGCCTTAAATAGATTAAATTAAAAAATACAATTATAGTCATACTGCGATGCAACACAAGTTGTAGAACAGATTGGAGGAGGTGGTGGATCAGGATTAGAGGGTTTCCCCTAGCCATTCAAGAGGCTCTAGCTGTTAAGAATTGGCTTCCATCTTGTAATAGCTTATTTATTCTCCTCATCAAGTTTTGTTGTAGCTCTCATAGGGGAGATAACCAACTCAACAAAGGGTCATTGCCATTATTTGGCCAGCTTAAGGCACTCCTATCATATGGCTGAGAAATAATAGACGACACACATGTTTGCTGGAGCCACCCACATTTCGATGTTGAGGAGAGTCATGTGAGCCATGAGAAATATGCTTGGTACAATCATTATGGCTACTACTACATTGATGTGCCCTTGGGGAGGAGATGGGCCCCTATGATATGGGGAAGGTTTCCAGGTGCAATAGTACAAGGGGCATTAGCCCAATGCTCAATAAGACTTTGCAAATGACAACTTCCATGGAAACCTTGTTAGCTTGCATTTGAATCTATAAAAGCACATTAGAGCTTTAGTATACAAGGAAAAATATAAGTCAATTGGAGCTCCTAAAAAAAGTGTTAGAGTTTCTATCTTAACAAATATTGAACAAAATTTCCATTTTGAAAGCATGCCAAATTGGGGCGAACTTAGATGTAATTCAAAGAATCATGTGCAAGGAAAAGAGCTTAGGTCTAGCAAGTTGGAAGAAATTATGTATCTGAATCCAAGAAATTGGAGTTTACAGGTGGAACTAGAAAATGTGCTTGACTATTTGTAGATGACCACAAAAAATACAATAAGGATTAACAACACGTAGATGGATCAATCGAGATCTAGTAGGAAGACCTTGGTAAAGAACACACCAAGAAAAAGAGTTCCAAAATGCTTAACTAAATTGCATGAAATCTTCATTGTCATATAGTGGCCATGGATTGTAGATCCCATTTGTTATCAAGCTTTTGAGCCATAGTTAAATTTAGAGAAACTCAAGAAGAGCTTTTATAGGGCTTGTAATTGCAGAAAGGATATTAGGATACCATTTCCAATATTTTTGCTAGGTTTTGGTGCATATAACTCCAACCTTGTGAAGCATTTTTGGAGGAATCGACTCAATAGCAATCTAAAAAGACTCAAAATCTTGCTTGGAAAGCATATATGTTACCTTGGCTTCAAGTTAAGATATTCAATTTTTGGTGGATTTGGAAAAGAGGTCTAAAGTGGATTGAATTCCTTTATGATTTTTTTTGAGAGCTTAAATCCATCAAACTTTGGCTTGAGGACAAACTTTTCAAGTGATCTTAGCAGACCACTAAAAATAACGCGGGTTGATAGAAATCCCATTTCTATAGTTATCCTTGTTCTAGATTAAGCAAAGTTCAATAGCCTTCCACGCTTTTCATATGCTTTTGCAGCATAAGTGCTTTGAATTTGTACAGGTTCCTTCATAATGGGAATGGATTGAAAGTCCATCTCTTTTCATGTTTGTTTTCTATGAAGAACCCTAGAAGAAATACAATGCTGCAACAAGATTTTTTAGGCCTTATTTGCCTCAAGTGCTTTGTTAGTCTATTTGGAATGTAGAGCCAACCCTCAAAGATGGGTGTCAATAAGATCAAGCCCCAAGCCCTCTAGAGTCGTGGGGAAGACAATGGAATTCCTAGGCAAAATTGTGGAAGCCCTTTCCTTAGAAGAAGCCTATAAGGAATCCTTTGATAACTTTTCATGTTTCTGATAGGAAACCTTAGGAGCCCAACAAGAAGAGTAATAAAGATGAGTTGCTACAAGCACCTTTGAATAAATTTGAAATTTCCCTACAGACGGGAGAAGGTCGGCTATCTAATAATGCATTTTCTTCTCAATACAATCAATAATAGGTTGCCAAAGAGAAGAAGACTAAAAAGAAAAAAGTGATTCCAAACGACCTAAAGATCTATCCATGATTATTCCATTTCCAACCAAAGACATTGAACGCAAGATGCCTGAGCAAGAAAGGTTAAAGTAGCATTAGGTTTTTTGCCACTCTATTCTAGATACTAAAGCTAAATAAGATAACTCGTAAGTAATATCTTTTGGTATCTTTTACATAGATTTTTCTAAAGACAGGTATGCTAATTATGATGGCGTGTCTGTGTCACTTTAACTTGAGGCTGAATTATCCTTACTGTATGTTAGTACTAATGCAAAAGAAAATCAAAGTCAATGTTATATCAAATGCTTGCAGACAGGGTTATTAAAATAATATGTTATAATATCTTTATTATTCCTTATTTAATGGTCAATATTGTAGATTCTGTATATATTAGAAACTTTTCTACGACTGTTTCTTAATAAAAATAGTCTTTTTGTAATCTATAAATGATCGCTTGATCATTCATCAATTCATTCAATTTTTTTACCAATTACTTTGTGTAATATGGTATCATAGCATATTTAATTTTTTTTTTGAAAAATTTATAATTTCCTTCTCAAAATTATTCCCCTCAATTTTTTCGAAAATGATTTTTTCTTCCTAGGTTTGTTCGAAACTTTTTTGCAGTCCAGGTTTTCTCCAGCTCGTGACCCAGGAAGAACAGGTTTTCATGATTCTTCTTCTGGTTTATGGTCGTTTTTACCTGGCTTTCAATGTGCTTTTCTGCTGGCTTTCAATGGGTTTTCCTTTTGCGATTTTTGGATCTGTCGGGATTACCAATTGCGGCTTTTCTCAGGGCTTGCTGCGAATTTATTCGCATTTTTTCACTGAGCTTCTTTCTTAGTGACGACAACCTAGGTGTTTTCGTCTAGGGCTTACAACATGATTTCTGTCCTTAGACCTGCGTTTTTTTCTTCAGAACCCCATTTTCTTTGTGCGACAGGGCCCGACGAGATTTTTTGGCCCATTTCTTGATTTTTTTCGGCTCGCACAACCACTTTATTGGTCATCTATTATAGCAAACAGACGCCTTTGTTCCCGACGAAGGATTTTCTGTGTTTTTTCTGGTTGACCGTTCTCATTGTTACTGTTTTTCTAACGCAACTCTTAGAATCACAACCACTATTCTCTGCACTTATTCTTTCTTCCAGAACGTGGAGTTGCTTCTTCTGTATCTAGGGTTTATTTTTTCTAGCGACTTCAACATCTTGTTGTTCGATCTGCCATTTTTGGAGTGGTTGTAGACCTCTTTGTTCCAACTGACTAGGTTTCTACAAATACTTTGTTTTTTCAGTCGGATTCACATTTTGATCACGTATTCTTGGTCGGTTTTTCGAGAGGATTTCAGCGTCTTTGCCAAATTTTTTTGGGTCTACACCTCAAGAAATGTGCCTGTTGTACTTCACTTTTTGAAGTTCATACCCACATCTGCCTCGAGATCCGTGCTTTGGATTCCAGATTTTGTTCATTGCCTTTTTAGACTTTCTCGTGTTTCATGCCTTGAAAAACGTACAATGGCATCTTTGACCAACATTATGTTGGAAGGTAGGCAATGATTCAACGATAAAAATTACAACACATGGAAGTAGAGGATGATGACTATCTTCGAGTATTGTCGCCTTGATGAGCTTGTTTTGGGTAAAGAGTCTCGTCCTATTGGCCTTGGACAAGATTAGGGTAAGTTTGACGAACGCAACTGAGAAGCGGTCATGCTTCTCAAGCTTTCAGTTACTGATGATCAGTTGCCACAAGTGCCATCTGACAAGACAACTGCAAAGATCAGGACTCTATTGAAGGATCTCCATGAGACATCAAATAAGAGCCGTGCGTTCTTCCTGAAGAACCAACTGTTTTCTATCATGATGGATGAGCGTGTGTCCTTACAGGAGCACCTGACAAAGATTAAGGACATTAGAGATCAGCTTTAGGCCATTGGTCGAAAAATGGAGGAAGGGGATATGGTAGTCATCACTCTGAAGAGTACCAAAATCCTATGAGCACTTCATTAAGACGCTCAACATTACTGCAACTAATGTTGACTTGAATTTTCCAGATTTGTGCACCAAACTTTTGCAGCAGGATCGTTGGAAACAAGTTGGTAGCAGTGCCACTTCATCCTCCTTAGAACAAGCTTTTGTAGCCAAATCCTTTTACAAGGATAAGGGCAAATCTCAGACATCAACTCAGCAGAAAGGCTCTAGTCAGCCTCAGGATAGCTCAAAGAAGAAAGTTTAGTGTAACTACTACAACAAATTTGGTCATTTGATCAAGGACTGTCAGAGTTGGATTGCTAATGAACATCGGAAGCAGGGAGGGCCTCAGCCAAAGGCCAATGTCGCAGAACACGTTAAGCAGAAAGAACCTGCATTTTATGCTTTCATGGTAAAGTGCCCTGCAGATCATGTGAAGTCCTTTGCCTGGTACACAGGCTCAGGTGCTTCTTGACATTTCACTCATCGACGTGATTGGTTCACCGACTTCTCACCTTTCATAGATTCACAAAGTATACTGTTGTTGACAGAGGGCAACGTTCAGATACAGTCTGGTGGGAGGAATCTCATATTCCTCAATGTATACTACATTCCTGGCATGGAATTGAATCTTCTCTTAGTGAGTCAGATTATGTAGCACTCTCCTCAGCTTGATGTGGTTTTCATTTCACACAAGTGTTCCATTGTTGATCGTGTGATTGCACTACTATTGCTGTTGGCATCGAGGATCATGGTGATTCTCTTGAGCATGCTTTTGCAACTAAATAATCTTCTATCAGTACTCTTTGTCACCAACGGTATGGTCACCTAAACATGCACTACCTTGCTCAGCTTGTTCAGGAGGATCTTGTTCTTGCCTTACTTGAGATTCAGACTTAGAATCACCGCGTTTGTGGAGCTTGTCAGGCTAGGAAGTAACACAGGACACCATTCAAGGATGGTGACTCATGGCGAGCCTCAAAGGTATTGCAATTGGTTCACATTGATGTATGTGGTCCAATGAATACACCTTCTGTTACTGGTTCCAGGTATTTCTTGCTTTTTGTTGATGATTTTAGTCATAAAATGTGGGTGTACTTTCTTAGACAAAAATCAGATGTGTTTACTATATCTTAGATATTTAAAGCCTTAGTAGAAAGAGTCTGGCTTTCCTATTATCACTCTTAGGTCAAATAATGGGGGGGGGGGAATTTGTTCTACTACTTTCTCCACTTTCTGTGATACACACAACATCGAATGCCAGTTAACCACACCATACACTCCCCAACAGATCGACTTTTTTGAACATCACAATTGCACTATCACTGAAATGACTAGGTCCATGAGGGAACACAATAATGTTCCTAAGAAATTTTGGGCAGAAGCATTTTTACTGCATTCTATCTCCTTAATCGGTCTCCCACACTGGCTGTTAAGGGGAAGACTCCTGAGGAAGCTTCAATTGGTCACAAACCTAAGATCAGTCATCTAAAAGTTTTTTGCTCTTTAGCATATGTTTGGATTCTAGATGCTCAACGCTCCAAGTTGGATTCCAAGAGTCGGAAGCTTATGCTCACAGTGTACAATGACAACCACAAGGCTTTGATGAAGGGGGCTCCCCTTAATGCCACAAACACATAACAGAAACAGAGAAGCAACAACAATTTGCAAGAACAGAAAATGGGCTTCTTATTATCTCCACAAATGTGGAATTACAAACTTTCAGAATTACAATATGCAA